>JAYMSP010002999.1:0-21604 GCA_036897095.1 Plantago elongata
AGCAACGATAATCTTCCTCACGTTCACAGAATATAGGTGTCTGATAGCATTCGTCATCTGGCTAACCAGAATGTGAGTAAAGTCTTGCCCGCTGTACATTCTGTTAGTCCTGGAGAAGTTATTGACAAAGTAATTGATGAAGTCATCTTTGCCGAATGAGAGGTAGAAAAGGGATGACTTTACAAAGTGACTTGTAATATCTTCTCCAAGCTGGATTTGTAAAAGCTGAATTGTCTCAAACACTTGTCTTAACTGCTGGTTAAGGGACTGGTAATTTTGGCTACCGGGGAAAAGAATCGAAGCTTCTGCAGAACCGTAGTTGACTCCATCAAGAATCCCACTAATCGAGCCGTTTTGACTGTAGAATGGTATGATAAGTGGCAATCCAATCTTCTTAGCTGCAAGGCAGAGAATATCTTGACAACTCCGACAACATATACAGATGAACACTGAAGCGTAATACTGTCAATATGTTTTCCATTTTATGCAGATTTTCAGAGAAACATACATATGCTAGTGAGAGTTTCTATACCGATTTTTCCGCCTGTTAAGCAGTCGGGTATAATGTCACCGAAGCTGTTGAACTATGTTACTCAAATAATCACAAATTAGTGAACTTGTACTATAGAAATAACTCAAATTACAACATAACATAACTTGCATTTTCACAAACAGGTAGAGTGCGTAATCAACAAACTACTCAAATGACCCAAAATTGACAGTAAAAAAACGCTAATTGAAATCAATTTTCAGAGAAAGAGTGTGTACCAAGAAGTTGAGGAAGAAGAGATGCATCAGAGCCATTGCACGGCAACAACGAGAAGTTTTGGTGCAAGAATGCATGGAATGGGCTATCACCCCCACAATCAACCGACGAGTCTCCGAGAACGTACATTGCCGTCACAGACGACGCCAGCAAATCACTCCTGATACCCATTTCCTTGGAAGCAACATCGCTAATCACCAAAAACATTAGAAAACAAAGAGCAAAAGCCCTTTTCACAATCGCCATTGTTTCAGCTACTTTCAACTCGAGAGCAAAATGAGTAACCGTATAATAATTGATGAAAAAGATAACTGCTTTGTTTCAAATAATGTGACTCTGTTTTATTTGTTGTTTCAACTCACAGCTTTTATGCTTATTTCCTAGCATGGTTTGAAATGTGAACATTTCCGAATCTTTTCGATTCTGAAACATTATGTAGCTTTCGTCTTCGAAACATGAACAAAATGGCAACATTTTAACCTTTTCAAAAACTGCAGCTCTTAGAGGTCGGTTTTATAAAGTTACGAACAAACATGTAATGCAAAGGAAAGACCACAGGGCAATGATTTAATTCGCATAACCAGTACGAAATGTGTGCTATGTAACACAGTATGAGCCATCTCAAATTGTGGAATGTGTAAATGAAGAACACATGATAAGTTCAGTAGCCGGCTAGAAGCTGCTTTCTTACAAAACTAACCGATGAGTACTATGATAGACGAGGGCAAAAATAAACCCATTAGTTACAATCTCTACGCTTTCACCTTCCCACTTACTCTACGCTTGTTATGCCAGTCACTCTTGCCGGAGTTTGTCTGGTTCTTCCTCGCAACAACTGAACATTGCTCGCCCTGGCTACCTTTGCCACTTTCCATTTGGAGCTTACGACGCCTCATCCTGTTTTGGAGCCTAATACCCTTTGACGCCTGGACTCTCTGCTCAATCTCCAGTGCTTGCGAGAAATTCCAGATCCTCACAACGCCTTCTTCACCACCACAGACAATTCGATCAGAACCTATATCTACCGAGAACAAATTGCACCCAAAACCGTGCAGCATTCTTTGAGGTGGCTCCACATTCTTTGAAGTAGTCTTCAGCAGCTTTCTCACATCAATAAGTGACATTTTCCCGTCACTAGAGGCTGAGACAAGCCAAGGGAACTCGAATGCAAGAGAATTAACCGATCCAGTGTGAGGAATCCAAGTTGCTATCTTCCTCGTGTTGCACTTAACCTTTCTGCTTAGTTCAAACATGTGTATTGCACCGTCCTCTCCTCCAGTAAACAGAAGCTTTCCTGTGTGACTTCTTGCCAGAGCATATGCAGAACCAACATGAGCAGTATCAGTAACAGAGAGCCGACTCCCTGTATCAGCATCCCACATGTAGACACATGATCCAGCCGTGCTCCCAATTGTACCATCATGAGGAGCAAGGTTCCAGACCCAATCATTATGCACCAGCACCTTCAAACATGCTAAAGAAGAGCGGTCCCAAATACGAACTGTCATGTCCCAAGAACCACTGTACATTCTCGTGAAATCCAACGCAAGGCAAGTTATGGGCCCTCCGTGTTCCCAGATGTGAAATTCCACATTCTGGTTATACGCAGCTCTGAGATCAAACAGGTGAGGGTTCCGATCCTCGGCTCTCCAGCCATGAATGAAACCTTCAGTACCTCCAGCAATCAAGAGCTTTGAATCAGCTGCCACTGCACGAATGGTGCAAGCCAAAGGTCGGGATGAAGCGATCAACAATCCTTCCTCCATATCCCACATTCTTACTACCCGATCATACCCTGAGGTGAACACTAGCTTCTTAGAAGCCAGAACAAAAACAGTCCGAACAGCCTCCGTATGCCCATACAGTGTGTCCAGGCTGTAACGCCCCATAAATGTCTTGCTCCGAAACTCCCTCTCCACAAACTGCTCCTTCCATGATTTCTCATCTGAACCTCCCGGCACTAAACCAGCTGCCGTTATCGGATGGCCCCACCTCTCATAATAGAACTCCTTCCAGCCATCATGCTCCGATGCAAGCCTGTACAAATTTGTACTAACACAAGAAACAATCCCTAGCTCTTTCGGTTCTAGAAAGCTCAGAATCTCAGATATAAGTGCTGATGGGAGGTCAGCAAACGTCTGGCAACAGTTCGGCACACCATCAACAAAAGGGATCCCGACTTTAACATCTGTTTTCAACAAGGCTTCTTTCTTTTCACTCCCTGATAGTTCAATCTCGATATCACCGATAAGAATAACTTGATCCGAGCTGAGTTTTTCAGCAGGAGGATTATTCAAACACTTTGAACGAGTTTCTTTTACGAAGAATTGTGTATCCGTTTGGAAATCAAGTTCCATAAAATGCTCTTCCTGAATCAAACTATCAACCCACCAGCTGCCTAATCACCAATAGAAAAGCTGAATTAACACAATCCAACCTTTGATTTATCCCAAAAATCAACAAATCTCCAAATAAAACCCAATCCAATCACACCCTAAACAAACAATCAAAATCCTAAATTACACAAACACTGAATCAACTGCAATAGTAAATCAAACGAGACTAATGTATTGAAATGGCAGAAATGAGAACGAAAACTAAATAAACGAAAAAAATTCACAATTGCTAAGATGAATAGTAAATGAAAACCTATTAGCAGGAAAAGGAAAAAGGTGTGGATGAGATTGAGCAAGTATCATACCTGAAACTGAACCACCAAGCTTCAAAGTGAAGAAATCTATTGAAGAAGATAGCAAAATTCTGCAACGTATTTTATGTTCTTCAAATGAATGCAAAATTAGGGTAAATCTACTTAATTCGGTGTGGTTTGTGTGCGTGCTTTTCTTTCTATTTTTGTGTTTTGTTTAACTTTATTTTGTAGAGCCGGGACTCGAACGACTAACTAAATCTATAATGTAACGATTCGAGCACTGATGGATTGAAATCCTACCATTAGGAGTGGGAGTTATTTTATTTTTTCCTAAGAAAAAAAAATGCATTAAGCCTATAGACGAATATCAGTCCCCAAAATGGAATTACAAAATTAGGTGGGGAAAGCCAAAACTTTTCATCCCCGCAAAATAATAGCCTAATAATACTAGATGATCGGCACATGCATTTGCCTTCCTATTAATCTTCTTCACCTCGATGTCCCAAGATTCCGCAAAAGAATCCTACAAGTTCAACCCTGTCTTCCATCTCACTCGGAGGATGGGAACTATCCGTTATCCAGTTGAATAGCTTCTGATAATCCATTTTCACCTGAAGCTTAGAAATACGATGTTCCCAAACAAGTTCAAGTCCACTAAGTAAATTAGCCAACTTTGACTCATTAACCGTTAATTGTGCCAAGCTAGCAGCGTAGCCGAAGTGGGAGTTATTCATGATACGTATAATATACGTAATTTGAATATGTTATTGTTTGCTTTGGAATGAAGTCCAATAAATTTACATTTAGAATTACTCAAATTCTAATATATAAAAAATAAAATAAATTTCAGTTGGTAATATAGACTAACCATTTTCACTCCTGGTGGGTTTTGTGGTGGTTTCAATGTAATGTAATTTATAATTATATGACCTGATCAATTTAGCCCGACAAGCTACTTATGGCTTGGAAAATATATGTATCCTTTATGCGTTTATTTATCTACTTTTAATGGTGATCATATATTTATGTTGTTTTGAATCACTAAAATGTCCATACCTTTAATTGATTCGAGTTTTTAGATTGAATTGAATAACTTGATTCGAGTTTTTAGACTTATGGCTTGGTCAATATTTTATGAGTGATCGTTCAAATTTTGTTTAACTTTACTTTTTATAATTGTAAAGCTGAAATTAAGAAATGTATATGATTCGGTGTGGTGGAAAAATATGAATACATTTAATCTAATGCTATTAAGTAATTTATACATCTGGTAAAATTATTTTAACATTCCTTACTAGTTGGAAATGTTATGACTGATTGGAAACGATTTGAATTGGAAAATGTCCATTCAAATAACATGTTATGTACACACAAAAGAGACTATTTGAATGGACATTTTTCAATTTAAATCGTTTTTCAATCAGTCCCGTTATAATTGAAGTTTATTATTTCATTATTTTACATATTTTAAAATATAATTAATCCACTCATATTAATGGGTTTTTAGCTTCAATTGGATTATCTTTTGGACGGTTGCTAGGATTTTTTTTGTTGAGTATATCCCTTGTTCTGTGGATGAAGTATCCAACTTTTCAAGGATTTGGAATTGCATATTTATGGTTACTCAGCTCTGCTATACTACCATAAATTGTTTTGCTGTGTTCATTTATAAATTTGTGTGCCATAAAATTTGATGGTAGTAGCGCATTGAGATTTTAGGTTAGCGCATGACAAATTGTATTGACTTGTATCGCACAAGTGCATAAAAAAGAAAAAGAAAATAGTAGCGCATTTGTTTGAGAGTAGCATTTTGGCCAAAGCGTGTTGTGAAAATCGAACTATGTTGGCACCAAAAATTTTATTAAGTAGATTAACACATGCAACTTATCTGTTACTCGAGGACGAATTAGTATAGAATTTGAGTGACCTTTTTCAATTGAAATTGAATTTTTGTATGTATAAAATATCGGATTTGAGTGGGGAGATAACCACTCCAGCAGTATAACAAACAGGAACTCAAATTTTATGTGATATGTTTCTTTCATTGTTTTTGGACTTTAAAATTTTACATTGATAGGTTAACTGTAAATTAATTTTAACTACAAATTACTTTTTAAATACTATTACATACAAATTAATAAAATTAAATTATATGTAAAAAGAATAGTATTCAATTGACAATAAAAAATTCTGGGCTATATTTCAAATCTCTTCATTTTTTGCGCACAACATATTTCAACATCCCTTGGCCATGAAGTTTCATTTGCTTTAAATATAAAAAATGGTTTGATTTTGTTTGTTAGAGATATAGATGGATTTTTTTCTTCTCGTTTTTGCTCACACTCATTTTAAGATTTTTGCTCACCTTGAATTTAATACAATTTGCTATTTGCTATCAGATACTGATTGTAACTTTAACATGTCCAACTGCCATATTTAAAAAGAATATTATACAAGTAATAAATTTAACTGCAATATAAAATTATGTACTTCGTAATTTTTAAAATGATCGTATATGTATAATTTCTTCAATAATTAAAATTTAAAATTTGAATATATCCTAAATGTAGTGTATGGATGGCACTAAATCAAACACAAGAATACATAACTCACAATGTACATTACTATCCAACTTTTTCAATCTAGTTCGTACCCATAATACTATCAATTTTTTTAATTTTATAATAATTTATCAACTTAGATGTTATTAATATTAAAACTTTAATTTTATATTATTCGAAAGTTAAATGAGACGGAGGTAGTGACGAAGAAATCACCTCAAACGAAAGTGCAACCGAGGAAGTAACCAAGAAATTACTTCACACGGATTTCACTTTATCAGACGAAAGGAATTGGTCTTGTAGGAAATCGACGATTAATTGACTCACGAAAATGTAAAAGTTGAGAAAAATAACGAACCCCTTTTTCACTCTCTTCTTTTCTCTTTCTCTCTCTAGTTGCAGGCCTAGTTTGCAGGGAGAGAAAAGGGGAGATCTTTGAAGTGTTCTCACTTCATAAATCATCTGTATTTCAGTATAATCATAGTTTTAATTAGCTTTTTATCAATTAGTAGTAGATCATTATTATTATGATAACAATAACCAAGTGTAAATTTGTCAAGAAAAGAAAAAGAATGGATTTTTAAGGTGTTTTTGATCCTATTTAGCCTCCGATATCCATTCTTTCACCTCTCTCATCTATACCATTTTTCAATTCCAGTTTTGTTTACCCTTTTTCTACTATTTCTTGTTTCTTTGTACTTTCCTTTGTATTTTTGCTGCTCACATTTTCCCACTAGATTTCCAACTGGTATGTATTCTTGTTAGTTTTGGTATGTATTTCTTTCTTGTTCTAGCTAGTTTAAGATTTCTTAGCTTAGATTTGGTTTTGTTTACTTTCTTAGCTTTTTCTTGTTTATTGGTTGGATGATCAGGTATAACAAGGTTGAAAGTTTATCTAGCAGATTGAGGTATTGAGGTATTGTAATTGCTTTGTTTCAATAATGCTGCTTCAGATCTCATGTTTATAAGTACTTTTGAGTTATTTACCTGTTCTGTATTTCGAATCTCGTGTGTGGATGTACTAGTTTTTTTTTTTTTTTAGTGTTGTGAATAATCGGGTATTTGGTTTGTTTATTGACTGGTGCATTCTGTGAGTTTATAATGATTTGGTTGGGTTGGAGATTCTGTAATGTCAATTCATTCGACTTGTCGGGTTTCACTTTTCTTCTCTGCAGCAATGCTGATTAGTAATGATAGTATTTGTTTGTTGAGGATTTGAAGGAAGTACTTCCATCCTGTATTGTTTATTTGATAGATAGGCTGGTAGATCGTAATGCTTCTAGGACTAAAACATGCTTGGTCTTTCTAGTGAATTTAGAACTGTTGTATGTTATGTTCTTATTTTTGGTCTGTATGGCTGTTTTTGCAGTAAATCAGGTACGTCCATGTCTTTTGTCGTTCATATGTCAAATCTCTCATTTTGTGCACATGTTAAAGTAGTATGTTTGTTTTCCTACTGAGGGTGCATAAATTGGATTGTATGCTCAGTTAGTTCTACTATTGCTAGATATCATACTGACCTTGGTTTCTCACTTGTTCTTGTGGTTTAGGAGATGAGTATAACAAGTGAAAGTGATGATATGCTGTTGCTCAAGAATGAGGAAGGTTCACCAACTCTTGATGATGCCAGTAGTGGAAGAAATATGGGAGGGAACACTGCATTGAAGAAAGGCCCATGGACATCTGTTGAAGATGCAATTTTAGTTGAATATGTAAACAAGCATGGAGAGGGGAATTGGAATGCTGTTCAAAAGAATTCGGGTCTTGCACGTTGTGGAAAAAGTTGCCGTCTAAGATGGGCTAATCACCTTAGACCAGATCTGAAAAAGGGGGCAATAACTGCTGAGGAGGAGACACGCATTATTGAACTTCATGCAAAAATGGGAAATAAATGGGCTCGAATGGCTGATGAGGTAAGGATCACTTTTTCAATTAAGCCATCACTCATCAGTGGTGAATATGTTAGTCTCATTCATCTATGTTTATTATGAGACTGGACATTGCAACTTTGCAAGTATGGATTAAATGCACTAAAATAACAGTCTAAATCATTAGGTATCATATCACCGTATCAGCAATAAATTATATGCTCATTGATTCTTGTAAATAATTAAGGTCGAGTTATTGCTAGACCTCTTTGATTATCATTGGTAGTGATTGCAAGCTTAATAGTTGGACTTGAATTTAAAATGTCAGTTTCCCGCTAACAGCTGCTGCATTTATACTTTCTGAATTCTGATATTTGAGTGCACTAGTAGCTTACCATGTATGTAATTTTCCCTTCTCATGCAATTCACCAAAACATTTCCCTGCATTGTGTGTTAATACAATGAGTCCTGACAACATGCCACCAGTATTGTTCATATAAACTTGCCATTGCTTCTGACATTGTGTTTCTGCGCAGTTACCTGGCCGTACCGATAATGAAATAAAAAACTACTGGAATACTAGAATTAAAAGAAGACTGCGTGCTGGCTTACCGATCTACCCACCCGATATGTGCGTACAGGCATTTAACGAGAATCAAACGGACGATATGAACCCTTTCTCATCCGGAGATATGCAAATTCCACACTTCAGGAACAATAGCATTGAGATTCCAGCTTTTAAAACCAAGAATTTGGAACTCAAGCAGCAGAGGTTTCCACCCCCGTCATTAGATACGTCTGTAACCAGCCTGTTGGAGATTACAGCACATAGCTTCCACTCGCCAAGTTTCCCCCCATCTTACTCAAACCCAAATACACATATAGTCGCAGGAACAAAGCGCTTTCGAGGGACAGAACCATCGTTTCCTGGTTTACATGCTGAACCTTATATGTTTTCTGCTGCATACAATAACAATTTTAGTTCCAATCATGGATCATCCTCTTCTGCATTACTTTCTGGCAGCCATGCCACTTTAAATGGCAACGCTTCTGCTTCTTCAGAGCCTGCTTGGGCTTCGAAGGAGCTAGAGCTCCCTTCACTCCAAAATCAAATGGGTCGTTGGTGTGCCTCACCCTCTTCCCCATTGCCTCCCCTCGAGTCTCTGGATAATTTAGTCCAAACTCCTCCCACTGAAATTATCCATTCCTGTAATCTTTCTTCTAGAAACAGTGGCCTGTTGGATGCAGTACTGTATGAATCACAATCTCTGAAGAATCCTGATAGCAATGCCGGTGCAAGGATTTCACATACTTCTGATATGGTGTTTGATAACTTAATTCAAGAACCCTATAAGGTCGAATGGGAAGCATGTGGTGAATCGATTTCTCCCTTATGTGATTCTACATCAGTATTCAGTGACAGCACTCCTGTTAGTGGGAATTCAGTGGACGAGCCACAGTCAATCCAGCACACGAAAGGTGTTAATACATTAATCCATTATCACCTGTTTATTTCAGATTTAGGGATATATTTGCACCTTGATCTTTCCATTAATGCTACTAATGGAGTCCGCATATCTGTTAAGTGATATTTATGTCTTGTCATGTTATATGTAACCAATGCTTACATTCTCTTTGAAGGGTGCAAAGTTGAACATGAAATCAGCCCGGCCTCAATCCACCATCACAACTATGCTGAGACGCAGTACCATATGATCCTTAAAAGTCCAGAACTTCTGCTTGGTTCAAGTTATTATATTCCTCAGGACACTGACGCAGACTCGTTCAGGGACACAGTAGGGCCGTTTCTTGTTGATGAACTGAACAGAGACTGCATGTCCAACATCTAATCACTATATTGCAGTTGCTACGCGGACTTTATAGTCGCTCTGTTAACAAGGGCTGGAACGTTAAATCCTTCTTGACGCCAGTCTGTTTCCATGCTTTCTGCAAACTAGAGATCCAGTTCTGAGATTCCTAAATCAGGACAAATCACACAACGCATGCTTGTGATGATGTCCTGTAAAAACAATTTATTTGAAGGTTTTATTTGTATCCTGTGTAGCTTTTTGCTATTAACTGAGTGACCGTAATTTTTGGCTAGTGTTGCGTTTCGCTGTGATCCTTGCATCATAGAGCGCTGTCCTGGTTTTGAAGCTGAATGTGTAAAAGTCATGCGGGACAATCGAACATGGCAAAATGGCTAGTGTATGAATTTCAACATGTGTTACAAACGTTTTCGTGAATTGACTATCATCATGCAGTATCCTAGTACTACCAGAAATTGTTTTCCTCAATATGAAATGTTTGATGCGATGTGGATTTTCTGTTGTATAGGAAAAGCAAGTTTCAAAGACTTGCTCATCACTAGTATGTGAATTCAAATCAAACCTGAAATTCATATTTTCAGCTTTCCCTTTACTTCCGAATCTCCGATTATTAAGAACTGGAGATGGGACTTTGCTGAACAGAAAAGAGAATACAACGGAGAAAGAAATGGACCTAGAAAGTTTTTTCTCTACAATTTTCAAGGGAATAGGGTATTTCAAGTTTAGTAGTTTTGCCGTTGTCTGTTGATGCGAGGTGTAAGTAGGTAAGCCAGAGACACCACACCGCACAACAGAGGACCGATCGCTCCTCCCTGCCATTGCTGAGTTTAGCACCGGCCGTTTGAAAGGGTAGCCTAACTCGAACTCTGGGTATGACATTATTCCCTTCAGAATCACATATTCAAATGGATAAAAGGATAGTTCCATCTTTTTGTAGAAGGGTAACCATAAAAAGGCAACTTGAAGACAGGAGAGAAATGTATTGAAAATAGTAAATATCAGACAGATACACACGCTATACTTATGACGCTATAGACAATTTTTCACTCCTGTCAGTTCTAAAAAGAAGCATGACTATCATACAAAGTCACCACCTACCTGATTAGAACATATAATAGTACTTCTCTAATTCTGCTGCTCAGAAATCCCATGCACAGAGATTAGATCCACACAAAACTTCTACCGTGAACAAGAGCTGTAGCAGAAGCATCAAACATAACAAGTCAACATGTGAGGCCAGGAGCTTCTGGCCTTCAACGGAGTCAGAAGTTCCTTCATCCTAGACTTGGCACGCAGTTGGGTGATTGTCCTCCGCCGATAAAAGAACTTACATGCATGGTTGGGCCACTAGACAACTAGTACACCAATTCGATTCTACATCATCACGACATGAGAGCCTAATACGATTTTCTGTGCTGATAAAAGTCACTTTTCAAAAGAAATTTCAACACTATTGACGCAAATTTCAATACAAGACATTTTCATTACATTAAAACAAGGATCAAGTTCATTCTTCCATTTAAAAAGTACAACAAGCATCAGTTCCTATGTCCAAGTCAAGTTCGTTGCCTTACCCTCCTGCCACTGGTATCTCCACCATCAGACACTTGGGCAAATACACTTCGAGACTTGCCGCCACTGCTACAATCCTCATCACAACCAGCCACCGTCTTTAAAAGCTCGGACTGTAACTCAGGGAAATTATCTTTAATATGCTCAAAGCTTTCAGAACGCATCACAGCTGCAAAAGTAAGAAACCCCCACACATAGTAAACCATCAGAATAATCACTTGCACATTTGGCTTTGACACTTCAAACCCAAATATGTTTAATGCATACAACTGAGACAAGAGTGAGGCCAGAAGCCAAACATAGAACATACAATAAGGATAAATAAAACGCCATTGTTCAAAGTGCATGCCTCAAATATTTATCTGCAAATCATGTCATACTTACAAGTCACAACTTTGAATTTGTTTAATAATTTATAAATTCTCATTGTGTTCGAAGTTAATACTATGCAAGAGATATGGCTAACATGATAGTGTGAAATGAGTGAATAAATAAATGAAGGGTAGTTTTAAAAAGACAGGCCAATTCTCCAAAATCATCAATGATTCAAAACAATGTTGAATCAAAGTTGAAACGGTTAAAAATATGCACTGGAAGAGAATTTGTTGTCTCATATCTCAGTAATAATATGCATGTCATGGAGAAATTATGGAGTGAAAGGACTACAACTTATCCATGAACTGGAACATGTTTTGCTGAATTGGGGCAAGTTGTGCTAAAACATGCCCCATCACACAATGATACAGCAATCAGCAAGAGAAACAAACAGGATAATGAAAACAAATAATGCACAAGTTCAAACAATGCATCATTGGATGTCAAATTAATATATTGCGGACATAATGTACCTGCCAGGTTTTCAGCAGCGAATCGAAGACAAACAGCTTTCAACTCAGTAGCATGATGATCATTTGCTAACTTAAGTGTTGTTGCAACAGAATTTACTGAAATATCCTTGCAGAGATGAGATTCACACATGCGCTTTAGCCTTCCCAAACCATAAATATCAGCTGCTGCCAGCAATTTCACTGTTAACGTGTCCTCTACCGAGGGAGAAGAAGAGCCAGGCTCGATCAGCTCATCTTCAACTAATGAATCTCGGTATATGAAGTGCAGCATTGCCTGTTAAAAACCCAGTACTTCAGGTGTTATTCTAATCAAAAGATATAGAAATTAGATACTTGGTTAAACTACAAGACAGAGAAGAAGTCAAAAAAGAAAGCAAGCATACTTTATAAGAAATATGAAACTGAAATGAATAAGAATCGTAACCGTACCTTAAAAACTTTGGGTTCCATGTTTGTTATTGTAATCTCTTGCCCATCACTACTCAAATCATCAAAATCAGAGCGAAATTTTGAGGAGCGGGCAGCTAATACCAACTTGTGCGCATTAAATTTTTCACCAGCCACATTGAAAACAATATCAGAACCTTCCATGTTGTCCAGCAGCATACCAAAATGTGAACCGATATCTGAATCTGGAACCTGAATTGATGAATGTAAGCTAGAACAATCAATTGCAGAAACCACAACTCCAACAGTACAATTGATTCTCAGGCAATCATCTTTCAGATAATCTGACGTTTCAAGCATCGCTCTTCTAAAAAATCGTTTGTATCCCCTGCAGATATGAAAACATAATAAACAAGACACAAATAAGTCGAAACTAGTCAAACAATTTATATTTTACATTTCAATGAAGTTGTGGAATGAGATATAATTGATGGAATGAGCTTAGAAAATGTATGTTTGTCTCCAGTAAGTTCATTATGCAGCCTACAAAAAGACATGCTCAAGACCATGTTTGTCATTCTGAAAACAAGTTGCAGGTATTCATTTTCATATTGCAATAAGTATCTGAAAACTGAACTTTTGATTTTTACACTAGTGCATCGACTATATTAAATAGAAGAGTTCCAATTGTTCATATTATACAAAACAAGACCGGGGCGCACACAGTTCCATAACAAAAGGGTGACCAATTATCACATTCAAAATTAATTGTTACATGGAACACATTCAAGCATTAAGATCTGACTAGGTGAAACACAGGATCCAATGAAATTTTCCTTGTGAAATTGTGGTCAAATGAAAATCTACTTGCAGTCCCATGAACATTCAGGTGGAGAAAATGACAAGAGCTACTGAACCAGAAAACAAGCAACATATACCAAATTTTCCTGGATACGAAATGTGTAAACCCAAATAAATGATAAATATCAAACCAACTGGAACAGGCTATCACACTATGCGATTTATAAACACGGAATCTCCAACAAAAATAAGATTCGAGCCATTAACAGTTGCCCACAATTACTATACCCAATGCAAAAAAAATGGTGCAATTGATGATTCTGGAAAACTTTATGCAGGAATCAGGCTCCATAACAATCCTAAAGTGAACATAATAATGCTTTCTAATCTAAACCTAACTGCTTCTCGCAGATCATGAATGGCTAATAAAGCAAAAGCAACCAACAAAATGAAACAAGTGCACTCCTCTGGAGATCAGACAATCTCGAAATGATACTACACCAGCTTACAATCAGCTTCCAGAACCATTCACCACACTATAAACAACAAACCACACATCAATCACAACCAAAAGCAACAAAAGTGTCTTACCACATGCTTCCTCTATATTTCAGAGTGTACGGCCCGCTCTCCAACGACCTATCGAAATGGCTATGCACCTTATGCTTCCCCTTCCCGCTCTGATCAACCAGAGTCAGCTCAAACAACGCCCGCACATCCGTCCCCTCGCTCGCCAACGCAATGAAAACCGAAACGTAGGTGGAATTATCCTCCGGATTCTTACCATCGGGGTAAAAGTAAATCGCCCACTTGTAGCCACCAACCATAAAATCGTCGCTGGCTATGTGCTTACCTATACCCATACCTTTCGCGAGAGAGTATCCCTGGATCACGAACCGATGCGAGCCGTTTATCGTCTCGGTGACAGACCTGGAGCTCGTCGGCGACAATAGCGGATTGTGTTTCTCCGGTGCCTCTGCCATTTCCGATTGGATTCTTCGATTGAGCTTTTTCTAGGGTTATCGCATTGAATCGAGCGAGCGATTGGTTAGGGAAGAAGAAGGTTAATTGATGGATTGTTAGGGTTTGCTGCAGAACTGGTGATTTCAATTCAGATTTCTGAGAGAGGAAATAGAGATTCTCTGTAGAAATCGAATTGAATTTGAGATATTTGGGATTTTATGGTGGAGTTATACGTTTATTGCCTTTTTACTGTTTCAGAATACTCCCTCTCATTTCAATTTTACTGTGTTTAAATTTATGGTAGGTTTACACTTTCTAAATTAGTATCGGTGAACCGTAAATGAACTAAACAGTATATTAAACTTGACCTACTCCAATTATAAAGGTGAGATTGAGCTCGGATCTCTAACCGAATGAACAAGCTTTTGAACTCATTCTCAAATTCTCATAATTGATCCCGAATACTTTAAGATTCAATCCTCTAGTTTAAATTTATTTTACAAAATACACAGTATTAATTTAAATAAAGTATGTATATTTACAAAACTAGTTTTAATAATTTTTTCAAATCTTATATGCTATTTAAATTATATCAATATACTGTCTTTCACTATTATCTAATCTTAGAGGGACTTATTATAAGAAAGTTTAGCAGATTTAGTGTTGATTACTCTATCTAGAAATTCAAATGTATTTCTATACTACTTGAGATTTATCAAGTTCATGGATAATTTTTTTAGCCATAAAATCAAGTTTTTGAGGAAAATAATAGAATTGAGTATAAGATATAGTACTAAAGACATACAGAGTGTATAGGGCAATTTAAATTTCATGAGATGAAATTCGAGGGGCTGATTGGTATAGAATTTGAATAGGCGTTTTGATGTATTTTGGTGAAATTGTGTTTGGAATGAAATTAAAATGGGGTATTTGAAGTGCATTAGGCCAAATCAATATTCATCGAGCCAGATGGACCGATTACAATTGGAAAACAAACAGCCTCTAAAACTTTTTAGTACATTTTGTACTGTCTCATGGTTTGGTTCCTTGAGGGAGCTAATCCCATTCATGTACCTCGTTTGGAATATTACTCATATGGTACTCACGAAGTTCATCATCATTATACAATTATCCGTAAAATATTTATGGTCGTGTATAATTTCTCTGACCGTATGTGTCGAGTTAGTTGATGAGAAGTTTGTCGAGTTAGTTGATGAGAAGGATGATGATTGATGAGTTATATAGCTCTTGGAATATTCTTCATGATTTCCATTTTTAGATAAGAGCTCTCTTGTGTTGCTTGATAGAATTTAATGAACAGAATTTATAAATTAATAAAAAATCAACTAATGATCAATTCGTAATTAAGCATATTTGATGATATTCAAATCCTTCTCTAATATACATCACCAAATGTAACCAATACATTCAACTAATATATCACTAAGAAATTAATTGGGAAACAATTTAAATTGATAATGTCTATTAAAAGATACTCATTAGAATAATTCATATTATACAAATCACTTTCCAATCGACGCCTAAATTTATAGTTCCGCCGTAGTAATAATTACAATAAAACACAAATCCGCGTGAAGTAGGGAATCCACATTTTTTAAATAAAAGAAATGTAAAAGGGCTACATCAAAATACGATAGACCTCTAGTCCTAGAGTCCTAGTCGCGCAGCTCAAGGAGAGTGGAGCAGTAGAAGCAAGCAAGACGATGATTTCTGTAGCAGAAGCACTGGATATCGTACTCACCGTCGGAAAGCGGCTGAATCCGATTTCGGTACCGTTGCACGAGGCGCTGGGCAAAATATTGGCCCAAGACGTTTCTGCTCCGGATCCCCTTCCTCCTTACCCTGCTTCCGTCAAGGTAACTGTTACAATCAACACGCATCCTTTTGCACTTTGCTTATACTGTGCGGTATATAAGTGGAATATGTGTCAGTTGATCGGGAAGTAAGTCCTAAACGAATAGGTTATTAGTTATCCGTTAGTCGGCCGGCACGTTTTCGATTCATTTGTAGAAGAGAGTCAGTTGATGTCTATGGTAGTTGGGCATCTGCATCTTAGTAATGTTACTTATCCTGATTTTTTGTTTTTATGTCTAGGTTGTTTAATAGTCTCGTCTCAGCTAATTGATTTACTAATGATCCGTTCCTTATATTGCACGTTATTATATAATATAAGTGGAATACGTGTCATTTGCTCGGGAAGTAAATCCTATACGGATAGTTAATTAGTTATCCGTTAGTCGGCCAGCATGTTTTCGATTCATTTGTATTAGAGAGTCAGTTGATGCCTATGGTAGTTGTGCATCTGCACTTATCCTGATTTTTGTTTTTATGTCTAGGCTGTTTGATAGTTGATTCGCTAATGATCCTATTATGTGCTGCTTTTCTCTAGGATGGGTATGCTGTAGTTGCTTCTGATGGTCCGGGTGAATATCCGGTTATTACTGAGTCAAGGGCAGGAAATGATGGACTTGGTGTGACTGTGGTTCCTGGAACAATTGCATATGTGACAACTGGAGGTGAGTGTAATGGTGTTTAATGTTTGTTCCTAGTGATCCTCAGTACCTTATAGTGTCTCGTCGTGTTGAGGTAGTAGATGACTTCATGTATGCTAATCATTGGGCAATTCAGAATCTAATGGCTTACATGTTAGGAGCTGTTCTATCAGTGGGCATTGCAATACTTTGGTCTTAAGTGAATCGTGAGAAAATTGCTAGTAGTCAGCTGAGCTTTATATATAGGGTTTACCACACGTACCCACTCGCTCGCCCTTGGCGTACATTTGTCTAAGTCCAGATAGTTTTCAAAAACCCTTTTATTGTTCAAAATATAGGATCCAAATCTAGTTGCAACATCTAACAAGAGCAGAATATGTAGTCCATACTAATTTATCACAGAACCAAGTGATTGTTTAAGCATGCATGGAGTTCTTGTCTTGAAAATGGAATTTTTAGCTCAAGGTGCAATATTGCTATGTCAGGAGTCAGGGCTGAGGATCAACTTTCCAAAACGAATGCAACGTGACTTTATAAACATAATTCAGATTTGTCGTGCAGGACCAATACCTGATGGAGCTGATGCAGTTGTGCAAGTGGAGGATACTCTCGTAGCAGAGACTGAGGCAAGTGGTACTAAGCGAGTGCAGATATTGAAACAGGTCAAGCAGGGATTTGATATCCGGCCAGTGGTATGCATCCTTTTTATTTTCGCTAAATTCAAGTGGAACTGTGATGTTCTGTAACATGTTGAGCTTAATATCCTTTCTCCACTCAAACTGTGATGGCTAGGGTTGTGATATAAAAAAGGGTGATGTTGTCCTGAAATCTGGAGAACGTTTAGGTGCTGCAGAAATAGGCTTACTGGCCACTGTAGGTGTGTTAACTGTGAAGGTAATCCCTGCTGTTGGTCTCTTATTCTGCCATCTACTATTGATTTGGCCCTCTTTGTTTCTTTTAACCTCTCAAACTCTCATTGGTGATGAGATTGTACAGGTATATCCCACACCAAGAGTTGCTGTGCTTTCAACAGGGGATGAATTGGTTGATCCTTCAAACAAGTCTTTGAGCCGTGGCCAGGTAATTACTTTTTTTTGGTGGTGTCTTTCCACCTTCTTGTTGTGATGCTTCAATTAGTTCTAGAAAGCTGGTAGTTATGGTGAACTAGTAACCATGACAAATGATTACTCTCCAATATTTAAAGTGTATATTTCTTTTATGCCATGAGTTTTGGGTATTTAGATTATAACAAATTTGTATGCTTAGCTTCCTTTCCTTTTTTATGCTTAATTGATTCATCGAAATATGAACTGCAGTGAACATAGCAAGTTCATGTTTATTTTCCATGTATGCCCTATTCATCATCATTGTTCCCCAAGTGCCTTAACAGAGGCTCCTGCAACAAGTTCGGCAGGTTTATTTTTTATTGTTGTGTGTGTGTTGGGGGGGGGGGGGGGGGGGGCGAGATGGGACAGGACGTTGGACACAAGCAGCCTTTTCTACTGCAATTGGAGAGGCTGTTTCCAATTGATTTTGACCCGTAAGAGAAAATGGATCATCCATGTATACCATATTCTATAAGAATAATATGAGATCCTTTCTGCTGCAGATTAGGGACTCCAACCGTGCCATGATCCTTGCTGCTGTTGCGCAGCAACAGTGTGATATTCTTGACCTGGGTATAGCTCCAGATGATGAAAAAGAAATCGAAAAGATTTTGGATAGAGCTTTCTCTTCGGGAATTGATATCCTGCTAACTTCTGGAGGTGTTTCAATGGGTGATAGGGATTTTGTAAAACCATTACTTGAAAAGAGAGGACGGTTACATTTTCATAAGGTAGCTCCTGCAATATCTTGCATTTCTGCTTCTTGGTCTGCTTTCCACCCAGCACACAAAGCAGATCCTGAATCCTAATGGAGCCAGCTTAGCAAGACTTCTTATTTATACTGCTGTAAAATTTAAATGCATCCCTAAAATTCTAACCTAAGTATATGCCTGAAGTGCTCTTGTAATTATCATTCTATTCAGGTGTGCATGAAACCAGGAAAACCTCTTACATTTGCAGAGGTTCTTCCCTTATCAAATGATAAGAGAGCAGACAATAAGATTCTTACTTTTGGTTTACCTGGAAATCCAGTGAGCTGTCTGGTATGTTTCCATCTTTTTGTGGTTCCGGCGATTCGTCATCTTTCCGGATGGGCAAGCTCTCACCTTCCAAGGTCTCCGACAGTTGTATATTTATCTCTTTATGTTTCATGGATATCCTTACTCTCTCTGTCTTACATGATCTTCCAATTGGCTGATACTGTACATGTAATTTGGGCAGAGTGCTTGCTCGTCTCAAGCAGCCAATAAAGGCAGATTCAGTGCGTCCAGAATTTCACCGTGCAACTATCAGATGGGAATTCGGCGATGGCTCACAAACTCCTGGGTGAGAGTTTGTTCTTATTCCTCTATGATGATAAATACTCATGAAATTCCATGTTTTAATATATACACATGAGAATCCCATGTTTCCATAAATACACAAACATTTATACACAATTATGCTTAAAGCGATGTTTATGCAAGCATCAAGTGCTCACAGTAACGCATAGGACTTACAAGTTTGCGTGAAAATATGGACGTGAATTTACTTTCTGCCATTGGCATTTGCCAGATTTGTTGCCAAGAGCACTGGCCACCAAATCAGCAGTAGACTCTTGAGTATGAAATCAGCAAATGCCTTATTGGAAGTGCCACCTGGAAACAACCTGATTCCTGCTGGAACTTCTGTAGTGGCCATTATCATTTCTGACTTGAATGGTTTTTCTGGGACCAGCGGATTATCCGTGGAGGTTCCCGTTGGTGTACCACAACAAAGTAACCCCAGTAAAATAGGGTCAGGCCAGTCTGAAAGTTCGGAGATTCGAGTTGCCATCCTCACAGTGAGTGACACTGTAGCATCAGGGCTGGGGCCCGATCGAAGGTACTTGTCATTTCCGATTTATTTAATAATTGGTTAATCATTCATTTTCCTTCAACTCCTTTAGTGTCTGATAACTCTAAGATAGTAACGTTTACTTAGTCCAGTTCCACTCTCATTCTCTCCCATATTCCATTTTATCACCCGCAAGACTCTATACTGGGATCTTGCTTACGTGAACCCAAGCCCCTAACGGACTTGAGCCAATAAATGTAGTTGGTAGTTAAGAAACTGCATCATGATACATCTTTCTGGATCGTCATTCCCGAAAGGTCACTTTGTTGATGCTAGAACAAGGCAAATTGATGTTGCTCCAGGTGAAAGTGGGCCATGGAAGTACTAACTACTAAGTACTTTTGCCGTACATATTGAGAAACAATACTTCAACCAAAAGAAATTTGAAACAAAAAAGTTGCATCCTGATACATCTTTCTTGATCATCATTCCTGAAAGGTCACTTTGGTGATGCTAGAACAAAAGCAAATGAATGTTGCTCCTGGTGAAAGAGAAACCACAGGAGCACAAAATACTTTTGCCACAGTCAAATTATTGAAAGTCATTGCCATGATATGGTATTAATGTCCCATTTCGGGGTTTCAAAATTCAAAGGTTGAAATTGCTTGAGATTATTTTGAGCTTTTTATCAAATTTTATATTTAAGGTCCTTGCCTACATTTATTTTTTTATTCCCAAGTATAAATTATTTCGAATTACAAGTGCTTATAATATGTACATCTGATCTGAGTCGTTCTTTCTTCTCTTTTTTCCTTGCATGTAGTTTGAATATAACAAAAGTAGTTTTTAAATCTTAACTGGCCTTATTCGATTATTTGGTTCTTCTGTTTTTTGAAAGTTGGTATCTCAAAATATCTTATTAGTCGTGAGAGCATATTTGCTTGCACAATTAAGAATAAATAAAATTTGCTGCATAACTTTATTCTATGATTTTGCAGTGGCCCACGAGCGGTTTCTGTTGTGAATTCAGCCTCGGACAAATTAGGTGGGGCAAAGGTAGTTGTAACAGATGTTGTACCAGATGAAATACCAAAAATAAAGGAACTTTTGGTGAGATGGAGTGACGTCGACCAAGTAGATCTTATTCTTACTCTCGGTAGGTTTGTAATTTCTTAGCCAAGGCAGTTCATCCATGTCTTAAACATAATTTTCAGGTCTAATTCTCATCCAATTCTTGGATGCAGAAGTTTGCTTTTCATTTGTCACCTTTTCCAATCACCCCTCCTCCTCCGCCCCTAACCCAATACACAGATTGGATTCTTTATGTGCACTTGAAGTAGCAAATAAATGAATGGCTCTGCACGGTGCAATATCTGGGTTTAGGTAGTTGGCATCTCGATAGGAGATTCACTTCACTTTCTTCTGGTAATGTGTGAAATGTCATAGGTGGTACTGGATTTACCCCAAGGGATGTTACACCTGAAGCTACAAAAGAAGTTATACAAAAGGCGACACCTGGTCTATTGTATGTTATGATGCAAGAGAGTTTAAAGGTACACGACTTCTCGAGTGACTTATAAGCTTCAGTTTCCTGTTGCCTGACTGCCTGTAATTGAGTTAGTTTCTATCAATGCAGTGTTTATCCATATGTATTCTTACTCTGTATGCTGTGTGTGTATGAGTGTAGAAGGTTGGGACGTGGTGTCAACCTGATCTCATTTGCCTAGATTATTATTGAAGATGAAATGTGAAAGAAATAAATAGCGATCAATAAAGTTGCACATTGCTCCTTCAGAAAAGGAAGTACACTAATTTAAAAAAAATCCTTTTCAAGTACTGTTTCCACAGATACATTATCTGATTCGTAAACCAACGTGCATTCAGAATATTTAGATGAGTAAAGTAACATGCTAAACAAGTTAATA
>JAYMSP010003000.1:0-21597 GCA_036897095.1 Plantago elongata
CAACTCATGAAGATGCTTGAACAAGGAATACATCAGCCTGCTGCTGCTCAAATTGGTGATTCCATCTCACAAGTTCATCATATGGATGAAGAAGGTGCAACTGCTACATATAACACCATGGGAGGTAAATTTACTTGTTCATACTCTACTGATATAGTATGTTCAACATCTCATAATTTACAAAAAAAATTCATTATAGATTCAGGTGCCACAAATCATGTTATATGCAATCCTGCATTGTTCACATCACATGTTATGAATATTGAATCTTCAGTACATTTACCTGGTGGATCTAAACTAGCTGTTACAAAGATAGGAAATGTGCATATATCAAATTACATAACTCTTGAAAATGTTGAATCTTCAGTACAGTTACTTGGTGGATCTAAACTAGCTGTTACAAAGATAGGAAATGTGCATATATCAAATTACATAACTCTTGAAAATGTTTTGTATGTACCAAGCTTCACAGTTAACCTGATATCTGTCACTCAAATCACTAAATTCAGGTTGTTTCACTTCATTTTTACTCATGATGATTGTATTTTGCAGGAGATTTCTTCAAAGATAAGGATTGGTCTGGCTGAGAGATATATATCTCTGTTTGTTTTGAGCATCACACAGTTGTCTAGTCTCAGTTTTCATTCAAATAAATCACAAACAAATGATGTTTCTTTGCATAATCAGCAATTTCACTCACAATCTGCAGCTCGTGTTGCTACCATGCTCACTTCCAGTCAGCTTTGGCATGCAAGACTAGGTCATCCATCCTTTCAAAGGATGAAACTCATTGATTGTTGTAAGGTTGGCAACAATAGCACTGAAGATTGTACTATTTGCTTGAGAGAAAAACAAAGAAAACTGTCTTTTCCAGTTAGTAGTTCTGTAACAAATTCTGCTTTTTCATTGATACATGTTGATGTTTGGGGTCTATACTCCATGTGTTCTATCAATGGACACATATATTTTCTTAATTTAGTGGATGATTACTCTAAATACACTTGGATTCACTTGTTCACCAGCAAAACTGAAGTTAAATCAATCTTGATGAATTTGATCAATCTCATTGAAACTCAGTTCAAAACTAGAATTAAACAGCTCAAGACTGATAATGGTTCTGAATTTCTTGTTATTTCTCCTCAAAATCTTTGGGAATCATTCATCAAACCAGCTGTGTGTACACTCCACAACAAAATGGGGTGGTGGAGCGCAAACACCAGCATTTACTAAACACTGCAAGAGCATTAATGTTTCAGTCATGCCTTCCTTTGAAATTTTGGGGTGATGTTGTGCTTACTGCAGCTTATCTCATAAATAGAACACCTTCACCATTGTTAGATAATAACACTCCATTTCACAAATTTTACAATAAGTCACCTGATTACAACAACTTGAAGGTATTTGGATCACTTTGCTATGCATCTACACATGCTCAACTGAGAACTAAGTTTGATCAAAGATCACTTGCATGTGTTTTTATTGGTTATCCACCAAATACCAAGAGTTATAAATTGTATGTTCTTGATACTCACAAGGTGATAATTTCAAAAGATGTTCACTTTCTTGAACATATATTTCCATACTCAGAGAAACATAATGCATTGCCTACTGCAGATCATCAGTTTTCTGCAGATTTGAATGATCCTTCAATTATAAATGTTCCTCAACAGGTGTCTAATTCAGATAATTCATTTGTTACTCCACTTCATGATTTATCAAATGACTACAACAATTCTTCACCTGATATCATTAGCTCTTCACCTGATAGCAATTTTTCACCAGGTTCTGTCACTTCATCACCTGACATTATAAGTTCTTCACCTAAAACTGACAGTGCTTCCTTTGATCATAATCATGTTGTTGACACAGCTCCACAGTTGAGAACTTCTTCTAGAAATATTAAAACACCAGCAAAATTTAGAGATTTTCAACATGCTATCAATCACAAGCCTAGGCCTTCTGATCATCCAATTTCAAATCACATATCATATCAATAGTTATCTTCATTTGATACAGCTTTTTCTGCTAATATTGTATCCAGTTCTGAACCAAAAACTTATTCACAAACTATAAAATCACATGAGTGGGCACAAGCCATTAATGCAGAGTTACATGCCTTAGAGGAGAATCATACATGGTCAGTTGTTCCTCTTCCTCAAGGTCATCAACCCATAGGATGCAAGTATGTTTTTAAACTCAAACTTCATCCTGATGGAACAATTGATAAATACAAAACTAGGTTGGTTGCTAAGGGTTATTCACAAAGATTTGGTTTTGATTATGTTGAAACTTTTAGTCCAGTAGCTAAGCTCACTACAGTTAGAACCTTTTTAGCTATTGTATCATCTAAAGGATGGGGCTGTGAACATATGGATGTTAATAATGCCTTCCTCAATGGTGATCTTGATGAAGATATCTATATGGAAAGACCACCAGAATACTTGTTTCAGGGGGGGAATACAACATCTATTGATGCATCACAAGCTGCACAGTTAAATTCACATGGTAAAACCTTACTGATTGCCATAGCATTTAAATTGCTCCATTTGGTTCGATGAACAGGATTTAGCCTAAAATACACTTCAAATACCCCATTTCAATTCCATTACAAACACAATTTCACTAAAATTCCATCCAAATGGCCATTTGAGTGCCATGCCAATCAGGCCCTTAGTTTTTGAACTGCACAAATCACTATATGGCTTGAAACAAGCATCCAGGCAATGGAATCAAAAAATTTCATCAACACTGCAGGATCTTGGTTTTCAGCAGTCTAAATCTGACTATTCTCTATTCACAAAGAGTTGCTCACAAGGTTTCACAGCTCTTTTAGTTTATGTAGATGATATTCTTATAACTGGTTCAAGTAATGAGCTCATCAATGAAGTAAAACAGATGCTACATAAACAGTTTAAAATAAGGGATTTAGGCTCAGTTAAATATTTTCTTGGTTTAGAAATAAACAGAAAACCTGAAGGTATACATATATGTCAAAGAAAATATGTCATGGAACTACTCAAAGACACAGGTTTAATTGACTGTAAGCCAGTGGTTAGTCCCATGGAATTAAATCTGAAATTCACTCACAATGATTCAGATGTTCTGAATGATTCCACTCTTTATAGAAGCTTCATTGGAAGGTTGATTTATCTCAACATTACTAGACCTGATATTACTTATGCAGTTGGGATACTATCACAGTTCATGGAGAATCCTTAAAAAATTCTATCTTCAAGCAGTTTATACAATACTCAAATACTTGAAAAATGCTCCAGGTCAATGCATTTTCTTCTCTTCCTCTAATGATCTTTCACTAACAGCTTATAGTGATTTAGATTGGGCTTCATGCCCTGACACAAGGAGATCCATATCAGGATATTGTATGCTTTTAGGAAATTCACTCATAAGTTGGAAAAGCAAGAAACAAACCACTGTTAGTAGATCATCTTCAGAAGCTGAATATAGGGCATTATCTTTTGCTACTTGTGAAGTGATATGGCCTAAATCTTTACTTGAAGAATTCAACATCAAACTCATGAAGCCAATAGTTCTATACTGTGATAATTAGTCTGCAATTCATTTAACCAAGAACCTAATATTTCATGAAAGAACAAAGCATTTAGAGATTGATTGACATTTTGTTAGAGAACAGGTTCTTTCAGGGATCATACAAGTTTTTCATGTTTCAACAAAGGAACAGCTGGCAGATATATTCACTAAAGCTTTAGCTCAAGGGGACATGAACAAATTGCTGAATAAGATGAGCATAAGTAATGTATATGCTCATCTTACGGGGGAGTCTCAGAAATGTGGAAAGAAGAATGAAGAGGAACTGCACTGCAGAAGAACACAGGAGGCAGAGCAGATGAACGAGTTGATCAATAGCTTGATTCAGTTTGGTATTATGTAATGTAAACTGTAAATTGTGATTGAGATTAGTTGTTGTATAGGTAGTTAACACTTGTGTATAATTCTTCAATGAGTATAGCAAGCAAAGGTTAGAGATTAGGCAACACAAAAATATAGAAGTTGATAGTATAAATAGCTGTAGATATTTTTCCATTTGCTGCTTAAGTTCATTCATACAATCCCACTATAAAATTTCCAAATCTGATCAATAACAAAGAAGCAGTTTATTTACATTGTTGCTACACATTATCAACTGCAATTCATCATCATCACTGATCGTGTTCTTCATCTTCATCATCACTTCCGTGCATCTACAAATTCACTGTAAATTTAGTCCTTCGGCTGCATTCAAATCTCTGTTAAGAAGGGAAAAGCTACAAATTTAAACTAATGCATAAAAAGTGTGAAGGAAAGTAGCAATTTATGAAATATATTGTGTTGACGTTTGATTTATACTTCTGTGAACATTGTTTTATATAATCGACCATATGGTTTGAATTACATAAGTTCTAGATGTAGTTTAGCGCATATTGTAATGCTTCACTTAAAATTCACCAAAAATATATACGTACGAATTCATTTAAAAGTTTAGGAACATATATATAAATTAAATTTTAACTATATATGTGTCAAAATTTATAAAGTTTAATAATATTTACACTTTTAATCTTTTAATTGAATTATTCAATTAGTTAAACTTAACAGAATTATTAACTTTGACATAATTAGTAATAATTAATATGAATTAGTCGATTTTTCATTATAGGGGCACGCGAATTAATCATGTGATTAATAAAAAGTAATAAGTTATCAAATAGCTACGCAAAAGCGCGTTTCAGAAGAGAAGTCAATTTCTATTTGAATCATTACAAGCTTCTAATTGGCTGGGGTGATGTGGAGTAGAATAATATATTTAGTCCTATCTTTTCGTTAAATAGTGTATACTATCTCATTTTCAACGCTCAGACATAAATAATTCTATTTTGTGTACAATTTAAAGTTCGTAGTCCTTTTTTATGACATAGCACATGATTCAAAGCTCAATTCCAATTTTAACTGCCAACTAAGATTCCGCATCATCACCCAACTTAAATCAACTTAATTTAAGTTAAAATTATATTTTAAAATTAAAAAAAAATCAAATAAAAATAATTATAGAAGAGAATAACAATTTTGAATTTGAATTTGATTTTTTTTTTAAATTTTGAAATACAATTTTGATGTCTTTCATTTTTATTTTTATCTCTTTTGATAAAAATCAAATTGGCAGTATGCAATTTTAGGGAAAAAATTATAAATATATCGTAAATTGAGACACATCAAATTCATATACTACACAATGACTATGCATTTTTTGTATACTTTACAATTAGTATTTGTCCATAAGATATCCCACGTTTACTTTTTTCCTCCGATTTGGTGATTTATTACACACACCTCGAGTATCTCACGCGCTCGACACAATGACTATGTATTTTTTTAATTTCTTTTTCTTTTCTTAATTTTTATTGCAAAATAATTTTCAATATTGAATCACAAGCTGACGCGTATAGAGCACGTGAGATACTCCCGCTGTGTGAAGTACTTTCGGCGTATGAGATACTCCTGTAGTGTGTAATAAATCACCAAATTCGAATAAAAAAATAACCGGAGTATATCATCTGGACAAGTAACCATTGTAAAGTATACAAATAATACATAACCATTGTGTAGTATACAAGTGGATGTGTCTCACTATGTGGTATATTTTTAAAATTTTCTCCAGCAATTTTATGAAATGGACAAATTAAAATTAAATTAAAAGACAATAATAATTTCGAATTTTAATTAACTTTTCCAGAAAAATACATACTGCCAATTTAATTTTTATAAAAAGGGATAAAAAAATTAAATTAAAATTAATATAAAAGAGATTAAAATTGTATTTCAAAATAAAAAAATCAAAATAAATTCAAATTGTTGTTCTCTTTTATTTTAATTTTAATTTGTTTTTTCTTTAATTTAGAAATACAATTTTGACTTAAATTAAGTTGATTTGAGTTGGGTGATGATGTGGAATCCCAGTTGGCAGTTAAAATCAGAAGTGAGCTTTGAACCATGTGCCAAGTAATCAAAGAAGGACTACGGACCTTAAATCGTATGCAAAATAGGACTATTTAAGCATGAAAGTCAAAAGTGAGACTGCATGCGCCATTTAGCCCGAAAGATAAGACCAAAAATGTCATTCTCTCTATCTCTGATGTGGAGTGATGTGTGAAGGTAGGATGGATGAAGTATAAATAATTTACATTTCTTCTTTGCCAGATTACGATTTATCTTGTAACATATAACTGCCAGTTTCTTCATTCTTCTTCTTCTTCTTCTTCATCTTCTTTCTTTTTCTTCTTTGATTTCTCTGAGAGTCATAGATTGAAACTTTGTTGAGAAAACTTGCTCATATGGATATAGGGATTTGCGGAATAACGTAATTCGTTGTGTTGTTATTGTTCGTGTTATTCGATAGAATATTGTTGATTGATTTATTTTGAAATTGTCTGGTTATCAATTTGGTGATTAACACAACACCAACAATATTGAAAAGTTCAATCTCTAGGAAAAAATACTTTATCATATGAACTGAGATCATCTTCAATAGTCTTGTCAGTGTTGTGTTCAACGTTGTTTGCTAGTATTATTTAAGAAAAATTCATTTCTTTTGTTTGTTTCTTCCTTGTTTATTTCCTTTCCTGTCTAGGTGTTTGTTCATTAATTTGTTTCTTTCATTTGTTTATTTATTTATTTAATTATATTTTATGTATTCCTTTTTTCCCTATTTCAGTTGAACATATGAAATGAAATGTAATATTAAAATTTGTAACAATTAAAGCAAGCTACTTCTTGTAAAATTTAAAATTCGAATCATTTAAAATTAAAGTTATTGTTGGTCCAAATAACGACAAAGTAATAACTGATTTTTTTTCAGGAATCGGAATGAGAGACCCTCCCAAAATCAACATCACAAAGACAGACAAAAGTGTTTACTTTCATTCAATTGAGACATCTTTGAACACAAATAATTTATTGATAAATATACCCTTTTGAGATCTAAAAAGTGAAGGAGGCGGGGTAGTGAATGTGGTGGGACGGAGGTGGAGTGAGGCTGGGCGGGGCAGTGGTGGAGGAGGCGGGGCAGTGGAGGTGTGACGAAGGTGGGTGGGGCAGTGCTGGAGTCGTGGTGGGGTTAGGTGGCGGAGGAGCAGTAGAGGTGGAACAATAAAGGAGATTAGTGGAGAGATGGAAGATGAACAATTCTTGGGTCTTTTGTTGAATTAATTTTGTGGGAGGGTTTTTTGTATGTAATGCACCGATAGTATTCTCATATTTTTGACGATAAAATAGTTTATTAGAAAGTTGGGAGACATTCTGTTAAGTGCACGTGCTCAACAAGCTAACAATGTGTGTAAAATACTTAGCAATAAAGTAATACATAAATTAAAGTTAAGTCCAGAACGTAAATAACACACAAGCTTTTATAGTGGTATCTAAAAGTGACATAATCCTTTAACTAATCCACTTGCCCTTTCTCAGAGCTAGAAATTCACTAAGATGGAAGATTGAGTTACCCTTAAAAAGTCCTATATCTCAATTCCTATAACACTAGGTTCCCAACCAAGTGTTCCCCTGAATTGTTTCCGGGCTACCTAGTCAAGTACTTCCTACACTCAGTAACATTTCTTCAACCTTGGAGTTGTTTCTTAGTTTCTCAAACTAAGTACTTCATCTACTTCATGCCTTGATGTTGTTGGTTAATATATGGTTGTCAGACTAGCAAGTTAATAACTTCTACAGTTATGTAGCTATGCTTCTGGAATAAGAATCACTTAACACAATTTGCAATGTGTGGTGATATGTTCTTTTCTGCCCAAGCTTGTGTACCATGTTTGGGAGAATGGATGTCTTAGCATGTCGCAAACAGTGCTCCAATTCAACTCCTTCACGACAAACTATGCTCATTTAAGGATTAGGACATTAAGAATTTTCGTGCTACTTAGAATCAAGAGCTTTGCTCGCAATTGTAAGCTATGGAGCAAGTAGGCAAAAGTGTGGATGCTTGAAATTAACTAGTAAGGTTTGCATGATCATCGTTGAAGTGTATTTTTCAAGCATACTAAATGATGATATTTATAGCTGAAAATCAAACCTTTTGAATTACTAACCGTTAGGCTATTGAGACTCAAACTACAAAGTATTTGTTTGTTAGTATGATCAGAACTTTTGCCTCGTTGTTTTAGATATGTTGCTTTTGGTCAACGAGTTATGCATCGACATTAATTGCATTGTACTAACTTTTGTCCATTTATGCTTACGAAACAATGGACTATGTCTAATGCAATGAATATCTCATTCGGAAACACTTAGCTTCTCAGATACTAAGTAAAACATCGTTTCTCACAGAAACATGTAGGTTTAACTGAGTTACCTTGAGCATTAGGTTTATGAGGCACATTTCTTTAGCATTAAGTTATATTGTGTTGTTTTCAAATCTTCAGATAGTTGAACTCTTCTGATGGATGACTTCTTCTTGGTCTACTTCAAAGATATAAGAATTACATTCAGAAACTTAACATCCTATACAAAATTTACTAAACTAATCATACTAACTATACTTCCTCTTTTACAATGTTTATGTGAACTAGAGTATTATATGCCTTTCTAAACTAAGGTAAGTCATTATAGTGTACTGAAAAAACTAAATATATATTTCCTAACAACCACAGTTAAACAAAAACGTAAAATATACTCGAAAACGTAAACTTTACAATTTTTAACTGCACGTAATTCATAAGGCTTCATTTATTTTGAGGAAAAATAGGATAAAGAAAGATATTTTTATAAAAGTGTTTAGTAAATTAATTAGCTCATAAGTTAGATGATTAGATAAATATGGTTAAACACAAATAACATCTTTGTTTTTCTAAGCTTTATGGAGAAGTTTATCAGATCAACTGTTTACCAGCTACCAGCTAAACACTCACGTAATATGCCTTGTTTTAAACGGAGTCAAGTCTTTTCACCCCCAACTTGTGATCAATCCATAATATATAATACTTCCTCAGTCCACCTAGTTGTCCAGATGCAATTTGACTTACTCTGGAAGTCAATGCTTTGATACCAATACTCTGTGTCCTACCTACTGAATACAGTTTCCTATGTTGCAATCAGTAAAAAGCAGATTCAGGTTAGAGCTGAAAAGCTTAGAGTCACATCTCGCCTTAATCAAGCGCATGATTGACGAAGAAGAAGACGCAACAAGAGATGTATACGTGGCTGTTTGGATGGACATTTGAGTGGCCATTTGGATGGATTTTGGTGAAAATTGTGTTTGGATGGACATTTGAGTGGGGTATTTTAAGTGTATTTTAGGCCAATCACTGTGCATCGAGCCAAATGGGGATATTCAAATCCCCATCCAAACACCCCCATAATTTTTGTGTATAAAATTGTTCCGAGGAGAAAAGCTTGTGCGCAAGTGCACCGTTACAATATATAAATTAATGAAATCTATATTGATATAAGAATAAAAGTAAAAGGGTAAAAAAATAGAAAGAAATATTAGCTCATATAGAAATATAAATTAAGTTATCAAATCTAACTAGGAAACTAAGTGAACTGGCATGTGTTCTATTCGGCTGGTTTGTACTGGACTTGCTTATAGTTCTGTATCCTGCTTATGATTGTCTTATTTACTTAACATGCTTGTAGTTGTATTGGTTACTGGTAATCTAACTGAGTCCACTTGTCTCGATTGTTCATTTAATTGTTTTAGTTTACTTTCATAATTACTACTAACAAAGCTGCTAAATTATATGTAATTATATGCTTAGTTGATATTCCACTTGCTTATGTTCATTTATGGGGATTTTAGAATGTCTTTTATTTCTTGTTGCATAAATTTGAAGTAGTAATATTATTCTATTAGAATTTGCGGGTGCTTAGTTTGCGAGGTTATTCGAGATGAGTGTTCTACCAAAAAATTATTGTATATAAAAATTAGCAAACTACGAGAAACTATTTTGAAAACCTATATTATATAGTATTTCGTCAAAAACCTATTGTAAAGTATCATGAATTCAAACTTCAAAAGTATTGCATTAAATATTTTTACTCATGCTTCCACTCAAAGAAAGATATATTCGGTTACTGATATGCTTCATTATTCGACTGATTTGATTTTCTTCGCTTCGTTGCTTCACATGTTGTCTTCTTAATATGCTTTGATTCGTTTATGCTCAATTCATTGGTGGGGATTTCCGATTTGACATACTTGAACAGTTGTATCTGCCGAGTTGTCCATGATCAGGTGCCTCTACTTACTATCCCAAGACGCAAGACAGAAGTCGTCGAGGTCTTTGGGAGTAGTTCTCACGCCAAAACCAAAATACTTTGGCGCGACCGACCGTCTATCGTGAGATGGAGTCTCGTCAAGACAAAGCCTCAATTTAGTTTACAAAATTGTTTGGAAAAGGTAATTCAGAGCGTCGAAAACAAAAGTACAATTCAAGAAACATCAAACTAGTTACAAACTTCAGAAATTACAAAACTACATTTTAGACCACTAGCTGCTCGAACCGACTTGACTCCACTAGCAACCTTCTCTAAATCGAAACCACTCAGATAACTGAAAAAAGTGTAAGGGTGAATCTCCTGACACTTTTACCGGATCAAGCAGAGCAATAAAAATACATATATATACATTCCACATTATCAGTCACATAGCCAGAAAACAGTTTCATGGAGTATTTATAACAGAACAATAGTTTCAGAACAGTTGGCTCAACAGAGTCACACTATGGCCACTAGTATAGGTTCTATAGCACAGAGGTCGGCATAGAACTAACACAATAGAAAGTTCCCGCTAAAGGAACACATACAAAAAGCCAGTCATAATCACTGTCAGAGACGGGCCCAAAATTTTTATAGGAAAAAACTGTGAGCTCAACATGTATCAGAAACATTAATTTTCACACACATCACATGCATAACGAAAACATACTTTAGGGAATTCACATACTTGATTCTCTTTGAAAAGAATATTATATCAAGTCCCTTAACATGATATAATATTCATAATTTTATAAATTGCAAAACTATACATATACTTTTTATATACTGAAAATATATGAGTAGAAGTGTCAGAAAATTCCACTACTTGGAAGACGACTCGAAAACACAAAACTCCTCAAACTAGCACCCCAAACTCTCCGAATACAACCACTAGCTACGATGTATAAACTTAAATTAAAACTCAATTGATAAATATATCAGGACAAGTGAATAAAATATATTGGAGTTGTGGTATCATGGGGATGTCACATGGTGATGATTTTCAAAGCAATCTATACAAAACCAAGTTACTGATCGATGATGATGATTAAAAGAATTTTGGAAGCTATATGTATGAAAACAACAATTGGAGAGAACAAAAGTGGTGAGGTTGGAATAAAAACGTTTTGATGGACATAAATAATTCAATATTTAATAGGAAGAAGATTAGAAGAGTTTAACTTTACCAATAAATGGGTAATCTCAGCTACGGCACGGCGTCAGTGAAGAAGAATGGCTAATTTGATCTTTCACAAGGGTTTTGGAATTTCTACACTAACATAGATGAGCTCGGGCTTAAAATCTACAAATCAATTTTTAAAAATATTACTAGCCCAATCCACTATAAATAACAATTTAAATAATATTATAAAATAAAAAAAAATACGGGTTCTTACATTCCTCCCCCTTTAAGAGAAGTTTTCTCCCGAAACCTTAACTCCACTACACACACCAACCGACCAAGCAAAACCTCCAAATCAGACCACATAGACATAGACGACAGCAACCCAAACGACTCTACACTCGACTAGAAATAAATGTAAGACACACTTGCAATAGAACTTAACTCCCCAAGAAACTCAACCTGGCACTTAAACCCGACAAACTTAAGCCTAGGACTTACACACAACAAATCAAAACCTAGGCTCTGATACCACTTTTGTCACGCCTCAAAACCAAAATATTTTAGCGCGATCGACCGTCTATCGTGAGATGGGCTCTCGTCAAAACGAAGCCTCAATTCAATTTACAAAACAGTTTGGAAAAGGTAATTCAGAGTGTCTAAAACACAAGTACAATTCAAGAAACATCAAACTAGTTACAGACTTCGGAAATTACTTAGACCACTAGTTGCTCGAACCGACTTGACCCCATTAGCAACCTTCTCCAAACCGAAGCCACTCAGATAACTGATAAAAAGTGTAAGGGTGAATCTCCTGGCACTGTTACCGAATCAAGTAGAGTAGTAAAATTACATATATATACATTCAACAATATCAGTCATTTAGCCAGAAAACAGTTTAATGGAGTATTTAGAACAAAATAGTAGTTTCAGATCAGTTAGCTCAACAGAGTCACACTAATGACCAATTGGCAACTAGTATAGGTCCGGTGACACAGAGGTCGGCACATAACAGAACATAACCAAAAGTTCCCCACTAAAGGAACACAGACAGAAAACCAAACATAATCACCGTTAGAGATCGGCCCCGAATTCATAGGAAAAAATTGTGAGCTCAAAACATATTTAATTCTCCATGTATCAGAAACATTAATTTTCACACACATCACATGCATAACGAAAAATACTTTAGGGAATTCACATACTTGATCCTCTTTGAAATAAATACCATATCCAGTCCCTTATAATATTCATAATTATATAAATTGCAAAACTATACATATATTTTTTATTTATTGAAAATATATAGTAAAAGTGTCAACCCCCCCTCCCCCGGGAAGATGACTCGAAATTACAAAGCTACTCAAACTAGCACCCCCAACTCTCCAAATACAACCACTACGACGTAAGAACCCAAATTAAAACTCAATTGATACATATATCAGGACAAGTGAATAAAATATGTTGGAGTTGTGGTATCATGGGGATGTCACATAGTGATGATTTTCGAAGCAATCTGTATGAAAACAACAATTGGAGAGAACAAAAGGTGGTGAGGTTGGAACAAAAACGTTTTGATGAACATAAATAATTCAATAATTTAATAGGAAGAAGATCAGAAGTGTAACAATAAATGGGTAAACTCAGCTACGGCACGACGTCAGTGAAGAAGAATGGCTAATTTGATCTTTCACAAGGATTTTGGAATTTCTACACTAATATAGATGGGCTCGGGCTTACAATCTAAAAAACAATTTAAAAAAATATTACGGGCCCAGTCCACTATAAATAAATATTTAAATAATATTATAAAATAAAATAAAAATACGTGTTCTTGTATTAGTAGTGTACCACTCATGTACCATGACAGGGTTTTCGTCTTTGTTTGGAGACTTGCAATATGTCTGGAGTGATAAGGGCTTGAATAGAGTTATAATGATGTATGTACAAACAATACACATTACTTTGTTAAATGATTCGTTTATTTATTTATATCTTGGTTCATTTACAAACAAAACTACTTTGTATTACTCACTTCAAAGTCACTTAGCACTGAATACCACTGAGGTTTTTCTCACACTTGTTTTATTCACTTCTCGTAGATTATACCTCTCAGAATGCTTATGAGACTTAGATGTTCAACACTAGAGAGTGGGGTGTTACGTATGTATTTTGAGATTTGTCTAAATGTTTTCATAAAGTGTTTGGGTTTACTAGAAAAATTCTTTTAAACTCTTCGATTTCTCGATCATTGTATTTGTTTGTGGCCTTGTATAGAGTTTTGTGAAACTTTTTGTTCTTTTGCAGACTTTTCAAATAAAAGTTGGGTTTACTTTTATTATCTTGAATTTTCGGGTGGTTACAATATTTACATAGCAAAAATTTAGAAATGATAGAGTTGCTTTTATAAATGCGTACAAAATTGAAACAGAATTTGATGCAAAAATAAAGTATGAAATAGAGCATGCATAGAGTATAAATATAGCATTTAACATATTGGTCTACCTTAACGATCCTTCAAATATCTAATCATATGTCAATACCTATGATCCCTAAAATAAGAGCTACTTCACCAAATACTAAGTTCCAATATTACTTAAGCTCCTCCCAACAACTCAAGGTTTAAAAACATCTTCAAAAGTTACAAAAGGAAAAAAAACACAATTGATATTGAATTTATTCCATCATGCTTCTAAACCATAAATTAAGTGAATGCTCCACGAGTGTCGGGTCTCACTCTAATAGATTCAGGAGTAGTAGGAGCACTACTACTGTTGCTACTTGAAGAACCTGGCCATGATCCATCACTGCGTGTTTCATCACTCATGTAACTCAACACTCCACTTGGACTATCTGCTGCAATTGGACTATTAGTTGTAATTGGACTATTTGCTACTGGTGATGATGGTGGTGGCGGTGGAGGCATATGGGCTACATGGGTGGCCGGTGAGCTTGGTGGTACCGGTGGATGCATTGGTGGTAAATCTTGAATCATTTCAAGGCACTCCAATACTCTATCCTGCACACAGATTAATAAAAACTTGATAAGGAAAACATGAAAAGAAGTTGTACTAACAAAGTCTGTGTTCCCAAAATTATAAGTATATATTGTACCATGTCCATATGTATGCAAGTGGACAATGCCTGGTTAATGTCAACGGCATGCATTTCTATTGAAACATTCAAAGCCACTGCTGCAGCTATTTCAGAAGGCTTGAATTCCAAGTAACAAGTACATGAATTCACTGAAACAACCAAAAAGTGGCTAGTTAAATCAAATACTCCATCGTCCCAGATTGCACAAAATTTGAGACTAAATATAGATATATGTATATATGAAGATACCTTTTATCATGAATGTGATGATTTCAAATGATTTACTCATCATGACTCCCAGAGGAATACTGCCATGGTTCATTTTTCTGAGAAAATAGTATAAGAAGTTGCATGGTGTATAAGACCCCATGTTCCAATTCAAGCACTCTAACACTATAACCTCCATTTCTTCTATGGTTTTCCCATCATAAACGTATTCCCATTCGCACTCCTATATTACAACATCGATCACATACAAGTTGAGTGGATCAAGAAATTATGAAAAATGATTAGACTTTACAAGCAAACTTTACCTGCAACTTTTCAGTAGACAAAAAAATATTCTCCTCTAATTTTCCTGCTAACCATAAGCAGACCACAACACTCAAATGGATGATCCATGGCGTACCTTCCTGTTTTTGAATTTAAAAAACATGCGCAAATTAACTTCAAATCAAACCTCACGTGCGTTTTTAACACATGCACAAATGCACATCATTTGAGCAAGTCCATTTCATGAATTTCAACATAAAGGTTGAGATTACTTCAAATTTTGAAGAAGAATGCCATAAAAATAAGTGATATTATTTTTAAAAGATAACCAAATAAGTTTCCATAATAAAGTTGACATTTTTTGTACTTACAGTTAGAGGAAGCTGATACGTGGATAGGAATCGATCAAAATAAATTAGGGCTGTATACAAGCCCAGCTCTGAAAACCCATGGTAAGCACATGCCTGTAAATTACAAGCGAATGTGTTACATAATAATTATAGGATTAATATCGAGAAGAAAAAATTTAAAAAAACAACTAATTGTAGCTATATGTTTTTATTTTTCGAATTTTCAAGTAAAAATAGAGTGTTTTTAGTGCAAGTTGCACTTGGTCATTAAGGATTAATGTGCAATACTTTACAAGTTTTCATTGCATATGCAGGATTCATTAAATTTAATATTCATTTCATAATAAATATATAATCATGATCCCTAACAAATAATCATTTTTAGTACTTACTCCTACTCTAAAATATTATGTCACATTTGTAAATATTATATATTTTATATGATTCATTGTGCAATACACCTAAAACACAATAAACTATATATCTCATGTGATAATGTAGGTATCATCATTAATGAAATTAGAATCCAATTTTGAGGAGTAAATTAGTAAAAGATTATCAATAAAATACAACAAAATTATAAATTGTACCGGAAGAGGTGATGGCTAATGAGGCCAAGCTCATTTGGTTAAACTGAGGTGTCATAATCCTAGAGGTTAAAGGTTCGATCACCGCTGAAGCGAGTTTGTATTCTAGTGTAGTCTAGTAATAGATCAAGTTCATGAGTAATTCCTATGTAATGATTGATTTGCGATGTAATATGATTAATTGATTGTAATAATATGAGGTAATATTGATATTCTCAAAAAAAAAAAGAGAAAAAAGAAGAAGAGGTTATGGGATTAATAGTATCATTATAACTCGTAGCTTGACAATAAAATCACGAATAATAGAATATTAATGTTAAATTATAATATAATTGTACGAAAGATGAACATATAGATTTAGTGTAGTATCTTTGTCAAGGGGGTATACCTTACGCTAATAGTATTAGAAGCACGTCTCAGTTGATAAAATCCTTCTCTTCTAATTAATAAATCGGGATTTCAAGTCCCATTCTACATTTAAAAAAAATTTGATGCGAAGCAGGCATTTATTACTTAGAACCCTAGTTATGAAAATAGCAAATTTATCCCATGAAATAACAATTCTTCGAATCCTCTTTTATTCTGTCAACGTAAAGTTGTGAGGGAAATCCACTTTTAGATTCATCAATGCTTATCGGAAATTTTTTTGATCACCGAGGAAACTTGTTTCAACCAAACAAAAAAGAAAAGTAAGAAACAGTTTAAGAAAATCAACTTTTAGAATTATATAAAATGAAGAGTTAACAAAACAATAAATAAAGGATTAAAAATTCACCTTAAACATCCAAGATATAGCGTCTTGTCTCAAATTGACATCCAAATCTCCAGATTTCAATCTACGAAGATAATCATCTCTAGGCAAGTGAGCATTTTCTCTCTGAAGCACCCAAGCAATGTTTTCTTCCGTCAAGCATGGCAAAAGAAACAATCCTTCTTCATCCGCATATCCCATTTCATTTCTATCATTACTTTGATCTCTCGAAGATTCATGATCATCATCATGTAACCCAAACCCTCTAGTTTCTTCTTGGCAAACAAGGTCACTTGTTGAGTATCCAAATTTGTGGTGATTAGCCATTTGGGAATACTCTAATGATAGCTTTAATTGAAAATAGAAAACTAGTAATAAATAAACAGGTGAAGGATTGTTTTGATAGCTACTATGTTGATGCCACTTCTTTGATAGAGGGGGAGACTGATGTTGTAGGGAGTTGTAGACACTTGCATATATAGTGAGAGGGTTCGTGTTTGTTGTGAGTGGGGGTAGGATTGATATAAGGGCGGGGTTGGTGGTTGGTGCGGCTTACCTGGCAACTGGATTGAGTTTTACAAAAATAGAATTTTGAATTTAAGTTTTGTGAATCAGAAAATAGATGAGGAGTGGGTGAAATCTTATCTAACGATATTTTTTTATTTTTATGAATATGATAGATTCTTTCACTCTAGTTTTGGGAATGCGAAATATGATGAAGTGTGACGGGTGAGAGCATTGAATACGAAACAACCTCATAAGTGAAAATATCGTGACTTAGATAATCATTCGAGTGTGTGAGTGTAAAATAAACTAACAAAACACTCATCTTTTAACCATGGTTATTTATGGGGATCCCTTTATTTGTGTATCATGAGTATCGAATTGGGCTAGTCATAAACTAAAAAGATGAGAATGATAGAGAAATAAGATATATCATTTTATCCTGATTGAAGAAAATGATTAGATCCTTGAGGACTGTGAAGGGAAAAAAACAAATTAGGAAAAAATATATGATTTAGAAAAAAAAATTACGACTACGTTTAGAAAATTATATGCTTGATTGTTAGGGTATGTAAGTTCACATCTATATAAGGGCTTCTACTTATACTGGTAGTTTGTTGATTGAACAATTCAGTTTGTTTTGTCTTGTCTATGTGTCTTTCTTTTCTTTTTTTAAGGTTTTACAGTAGTTTGCTCGAGGACGAGCAAAGCTTTGATTTTGGGGAGTTTGATGAGTCGATATTTGAACAATTCATTTAGTATTTTTTTTGTCCTTGTTGCGTCTTTTAGCCTTTATTTAGGGTTTCTTAGTTCGTGTCACGTATGAGTATTTTGCGTGTTTGTAATGATTTTTAGGTACTTATTTGCAAAGGCAAGGAAATGGAGGTATAGAGTGCAAAGAAGGTTTTGAAAACCTTTTGGAAGCATCACCAAGCCAATAGAGTGGCCCACTACTCCTAGAAAGTTACATTTGTCACGCCCCAAAACCAAATAACTTCTCGCGAATGGCCGTCTATTGTGAGATGGGCTCACGCCAAGATGAAGACTAGCTTTAATCCTCAAAATACAATAATATCTCAGAGTGGTATAAACAGAGCATCTATAATGTATACAATGTAATTACATCCATTACAAATCCTCAATACAATGACAATCTCAACAATACAAATCATCCTATACAATACAGATCTAAGAGTACGCAACAACTACTAAAAGGTATTCAGAAATCATGCATCCGTATATCGTCTCAACTCCAAGTAACTCCATCCGAATCACTTACTATATATTTGAAATGGGGGTGTAAGGATGAGCTTCATTGACACTTCTACCCATATCAAGAAGAGTATTTCAAAGCATACATATATACGTTTACATATAAAAAATACAGTTTGTATGGAACACTTTATCAAGACAATACAATCTCTTAGTTCAATCAGATAATACACTAAGGCCATATGAACTGTGGTGGCACACTGGTCGACTTTTCACATAACAATAATAATATAATGCCTTATCAAAGGGATACAATACAATGGGAGATCTCCAAAAGCACGACATTTCCTCGAAAGGGCCAAACAATTCACAGGCATATCGATGAGCATAAAATATATTTTCAATCCATGCTTTTGAAGAAAAGACTTTCACAATCATAATCACGTTAGAAACATTTATGGGCACACATACTTGATCATTTCGAAAAAACTATTATACCAAGCCCATTACTTGATAAAATAACCATAAATTATTTGTCATACAATAAAACGATACGTATATATAATACCAATAAAGTAGGAGCAAAAGTGTCAAGGAAACCCCCTTACCTCAAAGGTGAAACGAATTCCAGTTAAACTTTAATAATCTATGAAATCCCCCAATAGCTTGCATATTGAAGCTCCAAATGTCACCTTAACCCACAAATCACCCGAAACACCACTTGTAAACTCCACAAAGCCTCTACTACGGTTTTAAAAGTCGAACTTGGGAAATAGGGTAGCAATGGCAAAATAGCAATTTATGAAGTTAGGAAAAATATGTTTCAATGGTGGAAGGGAATTATTATGGTTATATATCGTTCAGGGGAAAAACGATAATTTAAATTGGTCGAAAAATAGGCTAGAATGAAAAGATAGTACACAATATGGTTCTATTAAGGTTCAAACCCCTTACCTCATGCACAACAATCAAACATCTTTACCACTCGATCATTTCCAGTTTTATGACCTTTCAATAGCAATAAATTTATATAAACCAGTCAGTCGTTGATCAGATTTCGTAGTTGTAGGCAAGGTTCCCAACCTAAATCGAATTCTCCAAGATCATCCCCTCAACTTCCTGCAATCATTCAATTTAGTCCATGCAAACACCCAAAGTTTGTAAACCTATACCAACCCCTCCAAATCCAAGCAAAGGTCACATCAATCAACTACCCATCACCTCCTCCATCTACAACCATCAAGAACAGTCTACAAATATCAACTAATCAGTCCAATCAAATCGCGAGTTCGATCTCCAGGGCTTCAATGATCTGTTCATTTCCCTTGTCCTTTGATGGTCCAGAAAGTTGTAATGCAGCCTCAACATTATGTTTGCTGCTACTAATATTCAATTTGAACCAGGACAGATTTTAGACACTGCTTGAATTTGATTTGCTCATAAAGAAGTTCTTTCTTCTTTTCATTCAGTGCCTCCAACTTTGAATTTTGGCAGCTTTTTGAGCAATCATGTCTTGAGCTTCTCTCTCCAACAGTTTCTTTAATTTGGAAGCTCTAGCCTCAGCTTCCCATTCAACAATCTTTGTCGTTTGTGATTTATTCTGTTGTTGAGAGGTGTGAGTTGGTGATTTTGAAGATGGTGGTGGAGTAGACACTTTCTATGCAGAAGGTTTTCCTGCACTTTATGCTCCTCTAGACTAAGCAATTACACCAGCTCTAGGAGTTGGAGCCTCATCATCATCATCATCATTGTCACTGTTGTCATCACCTTTCTTGGTGGGATGTTCAGAGGGGGTTCTTCGAACTCATTTTCATCTATTTCCTCATCTTCGTCAGATACCAGATTGATCACCATTGGCAATGTGGTGACCTGCCCATTTACTGCTCAGATGGGTAAAGACTCATGCTCTTGGGCAAGACAGGCTTAAGGCTTATATGCCATCCGCCTTCTGGTCTCTTCATCCGCATCCAAGATTGCTTTTTCAAGCATTCGTACAACTTCTTCAGAGAAACCCTCATGCATCACCGCTACAAAGTTATACTCCTTAACTATGTAGGTGGCATGAATGTAATTCTCCAAGTCCAAGGCTCTTTCTCGTCTAGCCTGGTTGTCTATCAAGTTGGCAATGTCTAAGATCAGCACGTTGAAGCTTTTGTCATGACTTGAATAGATGGAGATATTTTCTAGATAGTCTTCTCTCTGAGGAACTTATACACCACTTCAGAATCGGGTGTAGAAGTTGTTTATACTATGCTTTGAGTGTGAAAGAGAAAGAAAGTCTTTTGAGAAAAACAAGACTTAGAAGTATCTGAGTTTGAATGACAAATTTGGTTTTTGAATTACCTGAGTTTGAAATGCAGTCTCAGAAAGGTCTACCATCTGGGTGGCAGCCTCAGATACTACGCTGTGAGGTGGAGACAGGGTAATATGTTCCTCAGCAACTTCTCTTTCAACTCGATCCTGAGAATAAAAATTAATACATTAAATGAATTTTTACAGAAAGTTATGTTTTTACAAACAATTGTTGTTATCTGAGTTTTCACTTACCTCCGATTGGGGAGGCTCAGAAACAACATTCTCACATACTTGTTCAGTCACTAGGATTCTTTCCGGTGTAGAAGTTTGTTGAACTTCATCCACTTCCATTTGGAGATAAGGGGCCACAACTTCACCCTTTGGCACCTTTACTTCTTTTTGAGCCTAAAATAGTAAACAATGTATAATTAAGAGAAGCATGTGAGAAATAAAATTGTCAACTTTATGAAGAATAAGGAAAACTTTCGAAGTAGAAGGCTCAACAACTTGTTCCTCACAAACCTTTGTGGGTTTCTGGCAATTCTTTCTCAGCTTGTGATGTTTCCTCCACTTGCTCTTCTTCTTCTTCAGTTTGAGCATATCAGAAACATATATTACGTTAAAACAATATGATCCAGATAACGACAAAGGTAAAAGACTAGAGGGGGGGGGGGTGTGAATAGTCTTTATAAACATTCGTCGATAAACAGTATTTCTCAGAAACCTTGGGGGGTTTTTGATACTTAGATTCAGAGAGCGGAAGACTTTAAGAGATATATAAACGTTAATGTGCTTTGAAGTAATAATGTGTGAGTGTGTGTTGCTAGAATGTAAATGTAGTAAGTAAATAACACAACAACTTATAGTGGTTTCTGGAGGTGGCATAATCCTCCAACTAGTCCACTTCGGCCTTTC
>JAYMSP010003001.1:0-21589 GCA_036897095.1 Plantago elongata
CTATCAACACTTATTTTGTATTTTTCGTCCGGAGGGGGGGGGGGGGGGGGGGCGTATCAATCGCTGTGCAACTTTCCCTGCTTGCAGTTCTGGTTTTCTTGATCCACACTTTACCCTTTTTCCAGGAAGCAAAACACTTGTTAAATGTCGTAAGAGCTTCATATCTATTTCTCATAGTGGAGCCGGAGGTTTTCACTACCATGTGGGATTGGTCCTGTTTCCTGGACATTGGACAGCAATTGAAGGATCTGCCCGTCTTAGACACTGCTGGCACGAGAGAGATTATATCTGACATCAGATGGTGCAGTGTGCGGATATTGTCAGTTGTTCTGAAGTTAAGTTTTAAAGTATCTGCTGACCTTGATCTTGACCCTGATGAGGCTCTTCAATGCTTCTTAAGGTGAGCTTCATATCTTTAGAGGGTTCTAAGAGATCTATATATGCATATGTAGAGTTAGTGCTAATAGCTTCAGACGAGCAATATAAAAAGCTGAGACTGTTAGTTTGTGCTGCATCAAACACGTGAAACATGAGATTCATAAAATCTCAAATGATCACTTTCTAGCATGCATGCTAACAATTACTTGAAATATTTGCGTTAGGTAGTGTCCATCACATTTTAGTAGTACCTAACAAGAGCAGTACCTATTGTTACCAACCATGTCTCCATAAGTGGTTGTTGAAACCTACAACAGAAGTAGGATATAAAAAGTCGGAAAAATAAACGTTTACGCAGATATGATGGTCAGTGGTCCAATGGAATACAACTGTTCTGGATCTATATAAACCCCCTCTCCATTTTTTTTGCTTGTTTCTGTAGTAAATGTTTCTTTAAATGATATTCCTTTCCTTGTTATGTATTTAATTTTCCTTTTTCCCAGATGGAAAGAATTCTCTACGGATGTATCTTTGGAGAAGGGGGGCTGGTATCTTGAGTCTTATGCGAAATTGGTAGTTGATGGTGGAGCTATTCTTGAAGATGGAGCTATTCTTGAAGAAGGTCCGTGTCTAAAGCGATACAGGCTTAGTTCTATGCCTATGTCTCCTACTCTGGCCCAAGACATTATGCCATCTTACCAGACCGGCAAGCCTAGGAAATGGTAGGATTGCGGAAGTGACTAGGAGTTGATTCTCAACATCCCCTACTTCACAATTTTTTGTAGTGTTACATTCATGTATTCAAACTAGCGCTTTTAGTTGTACTACACGGTCATATCATGTTACTTGTTCTTCCACTTATGTCTGTGTCTCTAACTTGCTGATGTTTTTGGCAATGACTATCTCTCAGGAATTCTGGAGATCCTTTTGTGCTGACATCTGCTGTTGCGAGGAGTTTTGAGATGGTCACGTTAGCTGTTAGTCAGAGATGGCCTGTGCTTCTTTATGGTCCTGCGGGTACCGGGAAAACTGCACTTATCAAGAAGCTGTCAATTGTTCATGGTAGCAGAGGTGAGTATATTTTTTGTGTGCTCCTGTATATCATTGTTTCGAGTATATTTGATCTTTTCCCTTGAAAATCCTTTCTGATAAAACATTCTACTCACCGAGGTTGCTGGAAATCACAAAAACCCTTGGGTCGACTCTTTCTTGTGTCTACTTCTATACTATTCCGAGCACACGACAATTGCTCAAAAGACGCATTAGACACCATTCTACATAGACATCCGTCCGTTGATAGCAGACAGTTTACATGGGGTTAATGATCCTTCTTAAATATTTCTTTGGTTGGTTTTTCTTTTTCTGGATCGCCGGGGTGGGTGGGCCGGAGGGGGGAGGCTAGGGTACACAGTCTTTGCATCCCTATTTTTTATTTTAACATATTTTGATTACCTTCTGTAGAAAAGAAAAATTACTCTTCACTTTCATGGCTTCTGGAATATGTGAATTTCAACTTCCTTGTAGCTGCTTGTTACAGCTATAGCTGCAAACCTGAGTTGCATTCTGATTCTTCAATCTGAGATTTTGCAGCTCATCAATCTGAGTGCTCGAGTAACTTCTAGGCATGTCATCTAGTGCCGTATTGCGAGTGTGTAAAGTGGACAGATATAGTTAGATAATGGTTATTGAGTGCTTGATATATAACTTTAAGGCTCTAAGCATGTGTTGTACTGTGTATAAGAGTTTCTATGAGCGTGTAAAGTGGACAGATAGTTACATAATTGTCTCTGCTATTATGAACTGCTTAAAAATTGTGGTGAAAATATTAGTGATGAGCAAGCTGCAAATTCGAGTCACTCCTGTTACATTTCTGAAATGGCTTCAATTATTTATTGATACTAAAATGCCCTCTAACCTCTGCATCTTCACAAACAGTTTTGTGCATTCACTTGGACGAGCAGATTGATGTGAAGACACTTATTGGAAGTTATGTTTCTGCTGACAAGCCTGGTGAATTCAGATGGCAACCTGGTTCTCTTAGTCAGGTTTCTAAAATATTTTCTGTAGCTAATAGTCTAAAACAGCTACCTTGTGATTTCCTTGATTAACTTTCTTCAAATTTGGCAGGCTGTTCTCCATGGTTTTTGGGTTGTATTCGAGGATATTGATAAAGCCCCCCCTGATATCCTATCAATATTATTGCCTTTGTTAGACGGTGCATCTATATTCTCGACTGGGCATGGGGAGGTATACAATATTATTCATGGTTGCTTAAGTGCATTGTTCGAAGTAATTTTCATTTCATCTGTAAGAACTATCATGTCTGAATTCTGATTTTTAGCAATGTAAAGTGTACAGCCAATAGTAACCTGTGCACATAGGGAATGAAAAATCCCAGTGTGTGCATGTTTGAGATTATTTTCTGACCCACTAATTGATACTATGTCTCAAGATTCTGCACAGAACTAAAAGCTAAACTTGGGGAACTTAGATATGCTGTAGGTCATATTAATATTTATTTTCTTCCCATGGAGATGTAATATTTTTTCTTAATAGGTGTAACTTGTAAGTATCTAGAGTGGACAATAGCAGATATCAACATGCTTTATTGTTCATCTTTGAAATGTTAATACAATTTGAGTAATAAGAGTCTTATTATTTTCATATTCTTCCCATGGATATCTAATATTTTTCTCAATAGGTGCAATAATGAAGAGTGATAATAGTAGTTTCAATGTTGACAGCACTTAGACTGGCATTAGATGATTATCCGACAAAAAATAGGAGATTGTTTCACTGTTCACTGCCACCGACAGTAACATCTTACAGTTCTCACATATGGACAAAAGCACGTACATGCACTTCTAAGCATTTATTCAGTTTGGTGTTTGCTTCTCTTCTGACGTTTGGCCTTATTGTTTATTACTATTCTACTCTAGACACATTTGAAGTCTCATCCCATATTTGCAATTAAGCCCCTTAATTTTTTTTTTGAATGAACTTGGTGCTTTCTGCAGGCAATCAGGGTCAATGATGGTTTTCGACTTTTTTCCACTATGACTTGCTCAAATTCCGACATATCCCGTTTGACTGGAGGTTTGGAATAAATTCCATTTTTGTTACTGATTACAGAATCTATAGATTTGCAAGTGAAAATGTTAGAGAATTCTCTTTTCTCATACACCACAGATTGGTGTACCTCACATACATGTTCTAACACCTGATTTAAGCCATAATTTTGTATTCTACACTCTTTATGCACGAGCCTCGTGCAAATTATACTACGCCTGGCTTGTGTTTCTCTTTATCTCTTCCCTTTTGCTCTTAATTATATTACTTTATTTTCCTTGGAGGCCTCTCACACACTGTCCTCTGCATATGATTTTTTGGTGTAATCTGGTGACAACTTTGTGATGTACTTCTGTGGCTTATAGCTTATAATGGTATGAATGTTAGAATTTGGTGAGGCGTGCTATAATGTATTGCATGCATTATTATACTGAATAGCCCATGTTTATGCTCTCTAGACCTGCACCAGCTTAGCACCTTACTTTCTTGGCGCTTGATAACAATGCTCTTTTCTGGAACAGCTAAGAGTTCACTTGGTTCACTTGGTGCTGTCTGGCGGAAAGTAATGATTGGGCCTCCTAGCAAAGACGACTTGCTGAATATAGTGCTAGCATGGTATCCGGAATTGAAGACTTTGGCCAAGAAACTAATAGGTTTGCATGAATCTTCTTATTCAAGAAGTTGAATAATAAGCACATTCTAACAGTTCTATGTCATTTTTTTGGCAGAAACCTTTGAAAGGGTTAACCAGCTTACAAGTTTTCAATTTGGATCGACAATTCCTTCATGTTACAATAACAGATTTACGTCAAGGTAGATTATCATGTCAATTTGTATATCTACTTGCAAAATTTTCTACTGCAAGTAGTTAATCTGTTCATTTTCCTGCAATGAAAGGGATCTGCTGAAGTTATGCAAGAGAGTGGCAAGTTTTGGCTTCTCCTCTAATCAGTGTGGCTCTTCCCATGCAAGCGGTAGCATCTATAAAGAGGTTTAATATGCTGCCCCTATTAATCTCTCATATGCTATTATAAATGAGGCAATAAAAATATTTATCTTCCGAGTTTGTTTTCTTCTCTCCCCAGGCAATAGATGTCTTTGCATCATTTTCTACTTCAGCGGATAATCGTTTGGCAATCATGAAAGAGATTGCAAAAATCTGGTCTGTTCCAGCCGTGGACACTTTATATCCTGTCAGCAAGCCCATTATCCAGGTTTGACTATTTTGAATCATGTGTGTTCCAACTTTCCACATTACTTTTGTCATATTTTTGAAGTAGTAGAGTTTAATGCATCGAAAGTATGTGCAGGAATTGCACTCTAGTTTTCAAGTTGGAAGGGTTAGCCTTGAATGTGCTGGATTTACGGTTAGTAAAAAGCTGGTTCATTCTCACCTGGTTCCCCTATGCTGTATCTGAAATCTATATAGGGTGACTATATACCTTCCCCAAATCTTTACTACATATTAGTTATACATTCCTTCTTTCCTACAATTTAGTATCTAATATTCTGAATTGCCTTCAATTAAATATGGTATGTGTCATTAAAAGCATCATCAAATTTGACTAATTGATTCTTATATTCAATCTAATTATTGAAGAAATTTCAGTTAATATTCTTCACAAAATTCTTACACAAATAAAAAGATGCAAGCATCACATCTCATGAAATCAAGCATCATACTTAAATTTAACTACTGAAAATCAGTATCATATTGCAAAACGAGCATCACATTTCTACAAACAAGCATCTGTACTAAAATTCAAACACCATATTTCTGATTTTAAAAAAAAATCAAGCATCATAATCATTAATAAACTAGCATCACATTTCAAAATAAGCGTCACATAATAGCACTATTGACATGGAAACTTGTATAATGTAAAATTTGATTAGACATGCATTAAGGAAATGATTCTATCAAGAATGGTAATGTTTCTTTTCATAGTTACTAAAACGAACAAAATAACTAATTTGTACTTTTGTAGGAAGTTTTTGTATGTATGACTAACGTGTTTGAAGTTTTTTAGACTGACCATTTTGTAATTATTCCATCTATATATCTGACAATTTCTTCAATTTTTTTTCCTGAAACATTGTAATTGTCACAGTTCAGTCCAGGCCATAAACCCAAGCCATTTGTCCAGCTCCGGAGTTCAGTGTGTGCCCTTGAGAGGATTGCTAACTCATATAAACTTAATGAGCCTGTGCTACTGGTTGGTGAAACGGGTACTGGGAAGACTACTCTTGTCCAGACACTTGCTACAAGGCTTGGTAAAAAACTCACAGTCTTGGTATGTAAATTATCAAATTCCATTGTCCATGTTAAATTAGGATTGTTGCTTGCTAAGAATTGACAATTTGTATTTGATCATGTTTCTAGAACTTGAGTCAGCAAAGTGATGTAGCAGACTTAGTAGGGGGCTTCAAACCCTTAGATACAGCAGGGGTTGTTTGTAATTCGCTTTATCTGGAGTTCGAAAATCTATTTAACAAAACATTTTCGTCAAAGGTATTATTGCAAACAATCATTTCTCTACCCCTTCTTGTTTTGCTAGCTCTTTCTACTTCAACTCTGGGTTGTTTTTTTCCAGGACAATGGAATGTTTCTCGCTCATTTGAAGAAATCTGTATGTGATAAGAACTGGAAATTGTTATTGAGTGGATTCCAGAAATGTGTGAGGAAGATGGTCGATCTAGGAAAACTGAGTCCCAGCAAGAAACGGAAAAGACCTTTAACTGAACAGCTTCTAAGATCTTGGGAAAACTTTTCAATGAAACTTGGAAAGGTTCATGCACAAATTAGTGCTTCCAATGGAATGGTATTTTCGTTTGTGGAAGGAACTTTTGTCACAGCCCTGCAAAGTGGTGGATGGATATTGCTGGATGAAGTAAATTTGGCGCCTCCAGAGATTCTGCAGCGAGTTATTGGAGTTCTCGAAGATGAGAAGGGTTCATTGTGCTTATCTGAAAGGGGTGACATAGATTATGTTCGTCGACATCCCGACTTTCGTCTGTTTGCTTGTATGAATCCTGCGACTGATGCTGGTAAAAGAGACTTGCAATTCTCGCTGAGGAGCAGATTTACAGAGTATTTTGTTGATGATGTGCTGGATGATGAAGATCTGATTTTGTTCATTAAACAATTCGTCAGTGATGCTGCTTCTAGTGGATTGGTAAATAAGATTGTGCAATTCTACAAGGCGACTAAGGAATCTGAAGAAAGGCTGCAGGATGGGGCTAACCAGAAGCCTCATTACAGTTTGCGTTCTCTATACCGGGCACTGGAATATTTGAAGTTGACAAAAAGGACGTCAAATTTTGAAAGTAATCTCTATGATGGATTTTGTATGTTCTTCCAGAGTCTACTAGATGACTCCAGTGCAAAGTTGATGAACAAGTTAATTTGCAAATATTTATTGGAAGGGAAAGCACCTCCAAAGCTCCTCATGGACCATAGCTTGAAATCTAAAGTTGATAATAACTCAGGGGATTTTGTTATTACAGAGAGCGTCATGAAGCATCTCCAGAACCTTAAAAGAGCAGTTTCTGTTGGAAGATATCCAGTGTTGCTGCAAGGACCCACTTCTAGTGGAAAGACTAGCCTTGTTCGGTTTCTTGCTGCAGATAGTCAACGTGAATTTGTTCGGATCAATAACCATGAGCATACTGATCTCCAGGAGTATCTCGGTTCTTATATCACTGATGTGACTGGAAAGCTTGTGTTTCAGGAAGGTGCACTTGTGAAAGCGGTCCGGGAAGGTCACTGGATTGTTCTTGATGAACTTAATTTAGCTCCTTCTGATGTTCTTGAAGCATTAAATCGTCTGCTTGATGATAACAGGGAACTTTTTGTCCCTGAATTATGTGAAACCATTCGTGCACATTCAAATTTCATGCTGTTTGCAACACAAAATCCACCTGTGGTTTATGGAGGCCGCAAAATTCTTTCCAGAGCATTTCGAAACCGGTTCGTGGAGATTCATGTGGAGGAAATTCCGCAAGTGGAGCTAAGCACAATATTGAAAAATAAGTGCAAAATTCCTGAAAGCTATGCTAAGAAGATGGTTGATGTTATGAAGGAGTTGCAGCTGCACAGGCAGCGCAGTAAAATATTTGCTGGAAAACATGGCTTTATTACTCCACGTGATTTGTTCCGCTGGGCTGATCGTTTCAGGGAATTCGAAGGAAAGTATGAAGATCTAGCTCGTGATGGTTATTATCTATTAGCTGAGAGGCTGCGTGATGATGCCGAGAAAGCAACTGTGAAAGAAGTTCTGGAGAGTAAGCTTAGGGTCAAACTTTTTGAGGACGGCATATACAAACCGGTATAATTTACTTACTGATGAAATTACCCTGTGCTTTCCTTCAATTTATTTCGATGGCCTCCCCCATACAGATTGCTTTAGCTTTTGACCCTTTGTTTATTGATCCCTCTCAATCCTAAAAGAAGCTAATTATGTTTCTAATTCTCTTTATGTGTATAAAAATTCTATATATCTTCCCATGCTTGAGTCGTTTTTCACCTCTGTAGTTTAGGATTGTAAGCTTATGGGTCACTCGATCAAAGATAATTCTAGCATAAGCTGAGTTGTAGAGACCTGAATAGGTCGTAGTACATGAAATTCCACGCTACCTTAATCACATATGACATATCCTGGCTTAGGGTTTAAATAGCTCTCACAGACTTGGTTTATGTTAGGCACGCATTATCCCTTAATTGGAATTTATACTGGTGTCTCCTTTTGTATTCCGAAAGATATAATGACGTTTTATTAATAGAAAGAAAACTACACACGGGAAGTGTAAACAGACAAGCAGGAGTCTAGAATAGGCCTATCAGGCAGAGGGCTCATGGCTGCATCATACGGGTGTCTTCATCAATCTTAAATTTTTTTAACTGGTAGATTAACCACTTTTGGTGCATTTTGTTTACGCGTTTTTTGCTGTCAAAGTCAGTCACGAGAGAGATTATTTTGTCTGATGTTTGCGTTTGTAAGATCATGTATTTTGCAAGATGTATGATCATAATAAAGCTTCAGTGCTTCATTATTAAATAATTGACTTGATCTTTGGTTACCAATTTGCTTCGTGTATTTGTTGTTTGATTAAGTTATATGGTTCCTTTAGATTTTGTGATAGTGAGCTATATTATGAACAGTTAACAGATTTAACAGGGATTTTAGTGTTTCATTATGGCGGGATGATTTTCAAATTATGGATGATCCTACGAAGATATCTATTTACTGTACCATAGAAACTGGTCGTTGATGTGAGTTTTATCGAGCAACTGTCCCTTTTTATGTGAACCAATAAACTACCATCTTAGAGTGGAAGGTTCACCTGTCTATATCTTGTTGACACATATTTAGCGTCCTTCTGTAATCTCCTCTGATGGAATTGATTCTTGTGTTCAGTAAGTCTCCTTATAGTGGTGATTAAATATATAAAGTTCAGAGAAGTTTCAGAATTTACTGAAAAATTTGATTTAACAATGAGTCCTGGTTAACCAATAAGCGTAATCACAAAGCATATAAATTATAAAATCGTATAAACCTTCGTATTTGATCGTTTTCATACCCCTTATACATATCTGGTGTCTTGGGTTATAATCTAAAACCTAATGAACTGGTGTTTTTGTTAATCTGAATAGTATATCCGAGATTAGTTTGACAAACACACTACTTCGTCACTTTCATGCATTACTAAAAAAGATGTGCCAAGGAATTTCTAAGCTTTGCATTTGTCAATATCTATGCAGGAAGAAAATGGAGAAAAATGTACTTGGATGAATGAAACACACTTGGTGGATGACGAAAGGATTGGGAAGTATGTACTCAAACTGCTAGTACATGGGCTGTCATCACCATATTACTTTAGATCTTAACTTCTGTTTACTCTTTCCCAGAATTATTTGGACGGATAGCATGTGGCGGATGTTCTTTCTGGTTTATCGGTGTTATAAGATGCGGGAGCCTGTTCTCCTTATTGGTGAGACCGGGGGAGGGAAAACAACCATTTGTCAATTACTCAGTATAATGTTGGGTTCCAAACTGCATGTATTGAACTGCCATCAGTACACAGAAACCTCAGATTTTGTTGGGGTGCGTTTTTACTTTGTAGTTTGGTTCTTTGGTCCATACTGCTGCTTTCACATTATTTTCCTGCTATCTCGACATTTGTTGGGGTTTATACTTAAAGGCACTTTCATTTATTATTATTCCTATTGGCCGATCATTGTGCAGGGATTTTATCCTGTCCGTGATCGATTGAATCTATCTAAGGACTTCCAAAATCTCTGTAATGTGGTCAATAACTCGAAGGCTTTTAAGCACTTCCCCGGAGATAAAGTAAGTCTGTTCACCCCCTACCTCATAATCCATCGTAATATGGGTTGGTTCACTGTTTATATCTTCCTTGACGGTGATCGGGTTTCTTTTCTACAGAATATTTTACTGGACATTAGTCAAGCCTCACAGACTCTTCATGTGATTTCTGTAATTATCAAGAGTTACAAAGATCAGGTGGTCTCAAATCCTGAAATCACTCCAAATGATATAAGTGACATGGAAAAACTGTACCTGGACATGTCTCAGCTGCAGCAGAAGTGGCAGGCCATTTTTATGTGGCAAGATGGACCTCTTATTGAAGCAATGAAGAATGGTGACTTCCTTCTTGTTGACGAGATATCTTTAGCTGATGACAGTGTACTTGAAAGATTGAACAGTGTCTTAGAACCAGAAAGAAAACTGGTGAGTTACCTACAACTCGTATTTTAACGTATCTGTCTTCAGGCTAATAGTTATTTTTCTTGTTGAGGCGCATTATTTTGTTTGCTAAACCATCCGGTTCCATTCATGGACATGTCCCATCCTTTTTTTTTCTGGCTGTTCCGTTCCTTGTTTTAAGCATACTTTTATTTTGCCTGGTCTTCATGCAGTCGTTGGCCGAGAAAGGAGGTTCGGACCTTGAGGTCGTGAAGGCGAATGAGAAGTTTTTCCTTCTTGCCACTATGAATCCTGGTGGGGACTATGGTAAAAAGGAATTGTCTCCTGCACTGCGTAATAGATTTACTGAAATATGGGTTCCATCTGCCAATAACATAGATGATCTTAGAAGTATTGCTCTCGGGAGGTAAGCCTATACACATAATTATTTATGTAAATGATAAAAGCGAATCATCTTTATCCATTTATTTTTTGGGATGCAGAATTTTAAATCCTGGACTTACTGAGATTGTGAAAGTTATGCTGGAGTTTTGGGAGGTATGCCAACTTAATAGTTTTTCTTTATTCTCCTTTTCTCTTGGTCACTAGAATTTTTCTCGGGAGAACTGGGGTGAAATGATTCATGTAGGGGTTCCTTTGGTTATTGCTTGATTGAAATTCCCCTTTCCCCTAAAACTAGTTCATTATGTTAATCAAACATTTGTATGGCCTTTAATTCGTTGGTGTCCTACCTCTTAGTGAACATTGTTTACATAAGAATAGGATACTATACGTTATCAAAGGTAAACTTAATTTCTTAATCACAATTTGCTACTTCATGATGTGTAGTCTCAGGTGTTTGTACTTGAGAGACTATATATTTGAGTTATGGCCACTTAAAAAATTTATTGAGTGCTTGTTCCCTCCTTTTGGTATAAACCCCAGCTACCCAGATGAGATGCATGGTTTGTTCACAACCCAATATCTTGCTTGTCTTGTGGCTGCAATTGTCTATACACCCTACCTGAACACGACAATGCTTGTGCTAATGATCGAACCATACACGCACATCAGGACATATAGATGGACTACTTGAGGACTAATTGATGCATATGTACATGTGTGTTATACATATTAATTTTCAATGTCACTCGTAATAATTCTTGGTGATGTGCTTTCCAGTGGTTCAACAATTTGGAGACAGGCAGGTCACTTACTGTGAGGGATCTCTTGTCTTGGGTATCTTTTGTCAATGTGCTGGAGAGGAGCTTATCTGCTGTGTCTGCATTTATACATGGAGCATTCCTGGTTTTATTGGATGGACTTAGTTTAGGTACTCATTATGTGATATGGATTTAATCTGAGCATTTGTATAATGTTTGCATTTGAATATTATTGCATTGGACATATAGCATTAACTTTCTTTACTAGAAAATACCTTGCGTCACTGTTCCAAACTCACTAATATCTATTTACCATAGTTTTCCTTTTCTTGCATTGTGCATACACGCCTTTATATTGCTTCACATTAACTTGAAAAATAAGTTCAACTTAGTAGGAAAGAAATATGATGGACAATATGCTATTTTCTGCTTAATTAGGTTATTAACTTATAACAATTGGAGACTTTTTTTTATCTTTCAATTTGCAATTGGGGTAAATCTTGGGTGGTGAAGAGATTGCCCTAGCACTTTCACATTCTTATGTTGTCAGATCGCTGTATTTCAGAGTGAGATAGTAATTGACAGGAGTTTTTCTTCTGTTTGTGTAACTCGGCCGAGTAGAATTTAGCCCGACCATCCAGTATAATGTGGTCCAGTTGCTATATGTTTCTTTTATTTTGCTATTTCTGTAAATAATTTGTTATATAATTTGTAACAATTTTAGTTTTCTTATTTGTGCGGTCAGTCCATTTTTCATTGCTTCCACCTCCCTGTGTCTCTCAGGTACGAGCATATCAAAAGCTGATGCTGCAGATCTGAGGGTGAAATGCCTCTCCTTCCTCTTGGAGAAACTCAAGGTGCAGTTTAAATACTTTAGGAACTCCTGGTGTTAGGGAAGATAACATGGCAAAGAACTTAAAGTTCATATTACATGGCCTGTGATAATTGAATGTTATTCCTGTCCGGGAAATAGGCCCTTGCAGTATGCATTTCTTGTGTAGCTCCATCTAATAATATCTTTTTCCGCCTACATCACTTGGGGACTAGCCCTTTTCATTTATAAGTTATCTACTATTTTTTTTATAACTAATTTTATGATTGATATCGATAATCTGAATTATAAAGGCTTGGTGTTAAAGAAAGTATCACCCTGCATTTCCCTTAAGCATATTTAATCCTGCTTCATGAAACAATGTTCCTTATACTGAAGTGATATAATTTTCATATGCCAGGAGGGTAACCAAACTTATGATCTGTCTAGTGCAAATGGGTTAGAGTCATATGGTTGGGAAGATCCTGGGAGTTTTTCAGTACTTAGTGACACTGATAACATGGAGTGCGATAATCTCTTCGGAATTCATCCATTCTACATTGAGAAGGGTACACTACTTGGACTCTCTCCAGATGGTCACATGATAATGTTTTTCGATGGTGCACTTGTTTATGTGTCTATTTCTCGCTCTTGTTCACTTGAGGTTCCTTTTCAAGAAATAGATGTAGTTTTGCTACATGTAATGTCATATTTCTTATATATTTGAGATTTTTGCTAGTATGTCTTGCTTTTGGGAATACAAATTGGCCACATATGGGTAAGATGCACGATTAAGTTGATTTCTCTTTTCTTGGTTTCCAGCTGGTTTATATCCTAGGAATTAAATTGTTACTGGTTTTTGACCTATTGTAATGTCGGCATCAGTCCTGGTTGGAACCTTATATGTCAAACGTGATCTTGTGATTCTTGTTATATCGTCCTATTGTTGCCAATATTGTTGAAAACAAATGTCATTAGAGAGGTTTGTTTAGGCTGGGGTGTGAGCTTATTTCTGAGAAATGCCTTATTGCCTATTATCATGTGGTACTCGCCAGTTCCTATCTTATCCTGTATGTTGCTCAAATTGCCTGGTAAATGTTAAGAATGACTTGATCTGTGCACTACTTGTCTGTTGACTCACCCTCACCAATTCCGCGTTTAGGTGCCGACCAAATTTATACTCAGGGGTTTGAATTCCGTGCTCCTACCACTCGTAGGAATGCCATGAGGGTTCTACGTGCTATGCAGCTTAATAAGCCAGGTACTTCCTTTTATAAAGTAATTTATATCAATTTCAAAATCATATTTTTATCTCTAAGCCACGTGTCTTACAAGTTGCAATGTCATTCTTGCTAGTTTTGTTGGAAGGAAGTCCTGGAGTAGGAAAGACAAGTTTAGTTGAAAACCTAGGGAAATATTCTGGACATGCAGTTGTACGAATTAACTTATCTGAACAGGTTAGTGAACTTTGCTTCCAAGCATGCATTGGATATACATGTACTGTCCTTTTTGCCAATCCCCCAGGCATCCCTGATGGGTTTGGTATTAATTGTTTTCATGGGTTTCTCTGTTCAGACGGACATCATGGATTTGTTAGGTTCTGATTTGCCAGTTGAAAGCGATGAAGGAATACAGTTTGCGTGGTCTGATGGAATCCTACTACAGGTTCGGAATTTAACTTGGATCTTAGCTTTAATCCCTTCTGGTAATAAACGTGGCTAACTGGCTCCTTTTCAGGCCCTGAAGAACGGTTCGTGGGTTCTTCTTGATGAGCTGAATCTCGCACCACAATCTGTGTTAGAGGTACTAATATTAATAGTCTCTCAGAGAGGGATCTTCCCCCGTTCTTTTCACCAGGAAATGTGTCGCTACTTGGCAAATCTATACTCTATAATTCCAAGATGCTTTCACTTGCATTGCTTCGATGAACAACGATAAGATCAATTTCTTGTTGTAAATGAGCAAACATGTGTCAGTGAATATGTGGTTCACCAACTGACTTATCTGCAAGTGTCTATTTCTCACCTGAATGTTTCTGTATTTACTAAATTCTAATGTAGCTATATTTTATTGGTATCAGGGATTGAATGCTATTTTAGACCATCGAGCTGAAGTTTTCATTCCAGAACTAGGCCGTTCTTTCAAGTGCCCGGCATCTTTCAGAGTTTTTGCCTGTCAAAATCCATCTCATCAAGGCGGAGGCAGGAAGGGGCTTCCCAAGTCTTTTCTTAACAGGTTCACTAAGGTATGTTCTCCTGCTTGACTTTGCAAAATATGTGAACATTTTTATTTAGTCCCTGAATATATAATACCTTTGTTTGTATTCATGTAGATAAATTTTCTGCTACATTATTTTTATTTGTTTGTTCTTATTTAAATTACTTTTTCGGGATCAGGTATATGTTGATGAGCTAGTTGATGAAGATTATCTATGCATCTGTATCTCAAAGTTCCCATCAATTGAAAGATCTCTGTTAGAAAAATTGATCCTATTTAACAAAAGACTGCATCAAGAAATAATGGTACATCACAAATTTGGTCAAAATGGTTCTCCGTGGGAGTTTAATCTACGAGATGTGTACCGATCATGTGAAATTATCCAAGGTACTTTCTGCTCATATGTTATTACCGTGTTTGATTATAACTTTATTAAGCTAGATGTCTATTAAATCTCGGCAGGTGCTTCTGGGAAGTCAAAATCAGGCCATTTCTTGAACACCGTTTACATACAAAGAATGCGCACGGGAGCTGATCGGGTTCAAGTGATGAAGTTGTATGAACAAGTTTTTGGAGAGAAACCATTCGTAAATCCATATCCTGGTTTACAATTGTATCCACATTCCCTTGTTGTTAATGATGTCTCTATAGAGAGGTACAGGTATCAGTCATGTGGAAAAGCCAGTAATAATCTCAAAATTCTACCTGGAATGCACCTTTGCCTGGAAGCTGTGGCACAATGTGTAAAGAATCAGTGGTTATGTATATTAGTTGGTCCTCCATCTTCTGGTAAGAGTTCACTTATAAGGTTACTTGCAGAGATGACTGGAAATGTGTTGAATGAATTGAATCTTTCTTCCACAACTGATATATCTGAACTGCTTGGATCGTTTGAGCAATACAATGCGTCACGTCACTATCACAGGGCTGTTAATCAAGTTGAAAGATACATGAACGAGTACTGTGACTTGCAGTTTGTGTCGTTGCCCACGCCATTTGGCCGAAAAAATGATCTCATTGCTCTATGGCTTGATTTTAAGTCAAACACCAGTAATGGTCTGCCTGCAGCTTCTGCTGCAACATCCGATGGAAGTCCTGGTTTTAAAAATTCTATCCCTAAGCTAGTCCATATTGTTGAGTGCCTAAGGATGGCCAATCATGAACATGCATTGTCTATTTCTTGGTCTGACAAGGATTTGGATAGCATATTGTGCACACTGAGGAAGCTGGAAGATCTTCGGTATAAGCAACACTCTGTGAAGTTTGAATGGGTAATTGGAGTTTTGGCCAAGGCGATAGAAAATGGCGAATGGATTGTTCTAGAAAATGCAAATCTCTGCAATCCAACGGTTTGTATACTGTTAATTTTCTCTGCTTTTGTACAAATTACAGTTAATCTTGCTTTTGGATCTTTGGGTCAATCCGCATTGTTTTCTAAAGCAAATCTTCATGTGTTATTGTAGGTTCTTGATAGGATTAATTCGTTGGTTGAGCAGTCTGGATCAATTACCATTAACGAGTGTGGAACTGTGGATGGTAAACCAATGGTTCTTCATCCCCATTCTAAATTTCGGATGTTCCTCACAGTCAATCCTACCTTTGGTGAGGTGTCACGAGCAATGCGAAACCGAGGGGTTGAAATCTATATGATGCAGCCTAACTGGTTGCTTGAAGAGGGCAAGGATAGCGATGACATTGAGTTCTGCGAGGTGAAGAGGTTCATTACCCTATCTGGAATTCCTGTGAGTAAGTTGGTTGATATGATGGCCAGAGCTCACATCTTTGCTAGGCAGGAAGGTTCCCGTGTTGATGTGAGAATCACCTATCTTGAACTTTCACGCTGGGTGCAGTTATTTCAGCAGCTAATTACTAATGGAAATCGACCTGCTTGGAGCATCCAGATCAGTTTTGAGCATACGTATCTTTCATCTTTTGGCGAGGAGAAAGGACACAAAATTGTTTCTCAAGCTGCTCTATCATATTTGACATCAGAAATGTATAAGTTCGCTTCACCAGATAACCGCTTGTTGTCTTTACCAGGAGGGTGGCCTAGCCCCTTAAACTTGAGAGAGTATGTTTTGTATTCAAAAGAATCCTGCATCAGGAAAAATTGCATGTACTTGGAATCTTTGGGATCTCTGATTGCATCCCAGGAGAAAAGAGCCCCAAAAGGACAAATGTCTAGGGCTGGTTATTTGAAGACAATTCATCTAATGGATGCCATATCGTTACAGAAGTTAATGCTCCCTACGGCTTCATTTGATACTCTTGCAGATAAAGATGAGAATGAGATGGACTTGGCCCAGAAGAAGCTAACATTTGCTGCTGAGTGGGTAATACAAGAAGCCAGTGGCAGTGATTATTGGCTATACATTCGATGGTTCGAGTGGTTTGGCACTCGATTACAACCATCTGTTTCATTCCTCAATTGGTTTGCAGAGTTGCTGAGATTGTGTCTGACTTCAAATAATAATTCTCCCGAGTTGATTGACGCAAGTCCATCCGCTGGTGTGCTAAGTTCATGTCGCTCCCTTCTGCTGAACTCAACTCAATTTGTTGGGCTCCTGAGACAGAGCTTTCAGCAATGGAGCAATGAGACTATGTACACTGATAATGTTGAAATACAATCTTTGAAACCTATTTTGACCTCTTTGAAGAGGTTAGAGGAAAAAGTTGTCAATTTGCTAGTCGAGTCGCATTCTGCTGAAGATCTTTTTAGCAAATATAAAGGACTACTTGAACATCATATGCTCTTCTGGAGAAGTATTGCTTCTGATCTAAACAAGCGCAATGATTATCTTAGACTACCGCGGTCATTAATCCCTGGTGCTGAACCTAAGGTATTTTGGCAGCTTCTGACGAAAGACGTCATGAAGTTAGAATCAATTTGTCCCCAAGAAGTCAAAATGTTTGAGGTGAGTCATTTTCACCTCACTTTTTTTTTTTTTCATTTTAATTGTTTTTCAAATAGCAATTATGGTCCTGCAATCAATCAATTTAACCACTTCCGAAATTTTTGTTTGTAGCTTGTGGTGACCAAATTGGATAATATGTCATCTGTCTGTTTGAATTCAAGCAAATCTTTGTTGTGGAAACATGGTGGACATCCATTTCAACCTTCATCATCTGATTTATACAAGAAACAGAGGCAAATTTTAAACCTTTGTGATATGGTGTGGCCAAGAACAAACAAGTTGTGGAAAATAGGTAAGTTTCTGGAGCATGCTGCATAATGGAAATGATCATTAGTATTAGATAGATGCGGCTTCAATGTTCAAGTGTTTAATTTGGTTCCCTTTCTCTCTTTATTGATTACCTGGTGCCGCAGTCAGGATTTTTGGACCATGGGTTCTTGAAGCATATATTTTATGGATGAGTTCCTTTCTATTTGATTTTAAATTATGGATGTAATTGTTTTTGTAGATGAGAACAAATCTGTGGATGCAGCTTTATCATCTCATGTGGAACTTCGCTACCTCGCTATGCAAGGTAAGGTCTGCTGCTATCTAAGAATCGTAGTTTATCATCGGTTCTACCTTCGTTAACAGGAACAATCTAGAGCATCAATGATGGGCCAAATATTTGTCTAATTATGTCAAATGGTCTTCTTATGGCTCATGTAATTATGACATGACTGCTTAATTTGGTTAGTTTGATTGTCTGTTGCTGAAATAGCTTCTTTTAATGACAATAAATTTGTGGCTCTCCCATGATACGGGTTTGCTTCCTTCATGTCAAGTGCAACATAAACTATTGAGCTACTGACATACATGTTTTTCTATTTAATTATTACCTTATTTATTTAAAGCTGGTTAAAGCTTCACATAATATTTGCAAGATGTGGATGTTGAGGTAATTGCATGTTAGGTGCACTTGGGTTCTGCTCCTGCTTGAACTTTAAAAATCTGGATAGGGGGCTCAAGGGGTCATTGTTTGCTATTGGATATTAGTGGTAGAGTTTCATTCTGTGGTGCCTAGCTGGGCTGTGTTTCCCTTAATGGGTGTGTCTTACCATCTGCTTTCAAGTCCTTTTATAGTTTTATTGTGTTACTTATAAAATTAACACTTGAATTATTTAAGTGACAACTGTCATGATATTATTGATTCATATAATTTTTAACTGGTCGTTATTCTTTGAAGGAGCCTGCATGTCGTCGTATATTATTGGAGAAACTAAAAATAGTGATCACAATAGCATTCAGCAGTTGGAAGATATGTATCAGGTAAGCCTCTTTGATGATTCTTACTTTAGTCAGAGGTAAAGTAAATTGTTTCTGACATTCTTGTGGTTAATATACCCAGAGTCTTGTTGGAAGGTTGGATTTTGAAAAGTGTCTTGCTTTAGTCAGAGGTGAAGTAAATTTTTTCTGACATTCTTGTGGTTAATATACCCAGAGTCTTGTTGGAAGGTTGGATTTTGAAAAGCGTCAATTGGAGGATGGGAAACATGCATCTCGGCCAGAACTCCATTCCATGTGTTGCATCTTCACTCCCAGTATATTGTCCGTTGAGCCTGGTTACGAGTTTTGGTTAAAGACACAACCCATAAATGATGAGACTAGTGTTTTCATGGATTTGGAGTTACTGCAGAAACTGACAAGGATATTTATGATAGAGACAGAACATCACGTATTACCTTCCCCCTTTCTGCCTTCTTTTTTTTTTGTTTGTTCTATTCATGGTTTGATACTTCAGTTTGTGGAAATCTGCCTAGTCTTAATCTGGGTGTTATTTTGATATGTTTATTTGGTTATACCTGACAGGCTTTACATAGCCAGTCTTGCCTTTTGCAATCATCTATAAACTTCTCCATGAATTGTTCATCAAGGCCTCCAACCGACTTTCAACCTCATCAAAAACTCTTGTGGTCGATAGATGCTTGGTCATCAGTCAACGGAGGTCAATATCTTGCTTCTAGGTGGTTATTATGGCATTGCTAATATTTTGGCAACTGATTAGTCCATTTCTCCTGCAGCACGAGAAAAAATCTCGAGTTTTATCATGGAAATGTGGTTCAGATGGCATGAAACTCTGTGGGACACCTGCCCTACGCTTACAGAGGTATGTCTAAGTTTTTTGTGATCTGTGAAATACACCAGAGTTGTTTAACTGACTTGAAACTTGTCATGCAGACCTTCCTAGAAGATGATGCTACTGGTATACTTTCATCTCCCAAGCTGTTTCAGCCCCTGAAGTTGATAGTGGTCGACGATATTCTGTAAGTCGTGATCTTTTAATACAGAACCTGTTGGCCGTATCTCAGAGTCAGAGGGAATTGATATTTCAATGGATTATAATGTAGAATTTAATCAGTTAAAACACCTGTATTGTGATATAATGCTATAAATGTGTTGTTCTGTGTAGCTCTGAAAAGTAAAAATCCTAACCAGGGGAAGTCCATGATTTTTTTTGAGAATGTGGAAGTCCATGATTGTGCTACGTGTTTGTCTAAATCTTTTCAACTCAAATTCCACACCATGTTGCCCTGGATTGTTATTTGCTAATTTTCATAACAGTGAGCATCTACAAGTCTCTGCTTGGACGCTTGGCCTTTAGGCACTCGACTGTCAAGGAGAGGAGCGTAAGCGAGAGGAAGGGCACCTTTGTAATACACTAATATGGATTTGTGCTTGCATGTCTGAAAATAAGCTTGACAAACTGCTGAAAGCTGGAACATCAGAGGGGATTCTTTTGTTGCGTATAGCAGCTTATGTGTGGGAAGCAATAACATATCATATTGGACCACCTTACTACATGTTTAAAGGGCAAAATCAATCTGAAAGTGTTTTGAAGATGCATTTGCGAACACACCTTTAATTTTCCTAATATAACAGATTATTCATGACTCCTATTTGGACAACTGACAAATCATTTTTTGTCAAACTCAGGCAAAGCTCAAATTCCATTAATGACCATGTCTTACATAGCTTCAAGCTTAGGGCTGCTTCACATAACAGATTATTCATGAATCCTATTTGGACAACTGACACATCATTTTTTGTCAAACTCAGGCAAAGCTCAAATTCCATTAATGACCATGTCTTACATAGCTTCAAGCTTAGGGCTGCTTCATATAATATCTGGCGGAGTTCAGGGCATATGATGGATTTACATGACAGGCTTCTATCTGTTGCTCGATCTCTCTTTCAGCAGGTATTCAATATTGCGTTACAAGCTGCTTAGCTTTTCATCATAGTTGACTTACCCTGGAGTACATGCAATTAACTTATACCTCTTTTCTCGCGTCTTATAGATTGTTTTTGCACATAAAAAATCATTTCAAGATTCTGAGTACGCTGAAATCAGACGGGTGTTTACTCCTCTCCAAGAATCAATAAATCCGGTACATCCCCTCTCTATGAATTCCCGTATGGTATACATGGTGAAACTCTAGTTTCATTTAGCTTGCAGAACTTTTTGGGGGATCTGTACATGCCAGTATGAGGTTCCTGACTCTATGTTCTTCATTCCACTTTGTTTTGATTTGTCACAGATGGAACACGTGAAGATTCTTATTGGGCGTTTAGCGTCATCGGACCACCAAATATTTAAATCACTGATTTATTCTTATATTGAGCCGCTACTCTTTGACCTTTATCCTATGAAATCGTCTGATGGTCAGTACATGCTGGAGTCTTCGTAATGCACATTTTCGGACTCTTTAGTGCATATATTCACTCTTTTTCTTTTGAAATTCTTCAGACAGTTGGCAAAATATTGGAAGTTCATTTCTCCGGATTGGGTGCTTGCGTTATAATCTTCTGATCCGCTGTGATAGTCTAGATCCCAGTGAAAAATATGCGATCATGTATTCAGCATTGACTGAGAAGATTGCTTCCCTTGAGATTGAAATTGAGGTGCTTCTTTTATTCTCTTTTAATCTCTTGTTAACTCATATTCATGTTTAGTCATATCTGTCTTCATCCAATTTCTGAGCATATCATTGTTAAGATATCTTTCTTGCATTCTTCATCTGGTAGCTTGGCAATATATTGCTGCAGAAGACAGTTTCATTCTGCGACTGGGCATATCAGCTCTATATGTATTTATAAATATGTTTTCTACTTCATAAATATCCCAATATGATGCTACGTGGAGCATTCAGCTTGCTGGATACATATTTCACTAAACATCGATCTTTTCCTGCTATGTTCTTTCTTCTACGTTATATTCATAGAACCTGGTGTAGTTGTTGTGTGTGTGTTTTTTTTTTTTGGGGGGGGGGGGGGGGGGTGGGGGGGTGT
>JAYMSP010003002.1:0-21582 GCA_036897095.1 Plantago elongata
ACAAGTAGTGTAATTTTTGAAAGAGTTGAATTGTTGGATAACTATCTGAGATTCATTCTCTTGAACAAATCTCACAAACTTGGATCAGTAAAGAGCAAGCTACCATAAACTGAACAAGTATATTAAGTCATCTTGATTCTTCAAGCTCTTTGGGCATAACTGAAAAGTTATAAGGTGAAGCTTACCTGACAAACAACATAACCAAACACCATTTAGGCGTGGAGTAGAGGAAGTACTTGATTTGGAAAATCAAGGAATAGCTCCAATGTTATATTAAGTACAAGAAGTACTTGGCACTAGGAGTTGGGGAACAACTCAGGGGGAAATTTTGGTTGGGAACCATTTGTTATTTGAATCTTAGAATTGGATCAATTGTAAGGAGAATTCAATTATATGTTCTAGTGGATTATAGGTCTCTGAAGGCCGAGTGGATTAGTTGGGATTACGCCACCTCCAGATACCACTATACTTGTTGTGTCATTTACATTCTGTATTTACATTTCAGCAACACACAGACACATTAGTTATTGCAAAGTAGAAAATCATTTATCTATCGCATAAAGACTTCCGCTCTCTGATTATAAGTATGAGATACCTTCAAGTATCTGAAAAGTCGTATTTATCGGCAAATGTTTGAAAATACTATTCACTCCCCACCCCCTGGTCTTTTCCTTTGTCATTATCTGGACCAACAAAAAAGAAGTCTAATAGATTCAAGTCTAGCTACAGGTGCAAAAGTCTCATCAAAGTCAACTCCTTCTACCTGTGTAAATCCTTGAGCAACTAGACGTACTTTGTTACGAACTATGACACCATTTTCATCACTTCTGTTCTTAAATATCCACTTATACCAATAACATTGATCCACTTTTGTTCATCTTGCATGACATTGATCTAATGAACATCTTTGAGAGCTTGATTGACACTCTTAGGTTCTACACTATAAACAAAACACAAGGTACGAACCTGGGCACACAAAGTATCAGTATATATGTGTGAATTTACAATCTTCTTGTAGTCAACTCATGGTTTGTTCCGAGTCTTGACTCCAGTAGACATCTCTCCTATGACTTGAGTGGATGGATGGAGGTTGCGGATTCTGGAAGCAGGGTCACGCTGAGCATTGTCACCAGTGAGATATTCTTCCAATTCATATCCAGCTTCTGGTGATGCAGGGGGTGTATTGACTACACCTGAGGGTGAGTTGAGTGTTTCCGTTTATCCTGTTTCTGACACCTGATCTGTATTGGTTAGATTATCTCTGGTGGCTTCTTGCACATGATTATTTGTGGGTGGAGGTCTGAGATCATAGTCATGTGATTGAATCTGATCAGGGAATGTATGTTCGTCCAGATAACGGCAAAGAAAAAGACTAGAGGGGGGGAGGGGTGAATAGTCTTTTCAAACTTTTGTCGAGAAACAGTCTTTCTCAGAAACTGGTGTTTCTGATACATAGATTCAGAGAACGCAAGACTTTAAGTGATTGATAAATGTTATTGTGCTTTTGCAGTAATTGTGTGTGTGTGTGTAATGTTGAAATGTATGTAAAGTAAAGTAAATAACACATCAATTAATTATAGTGGTATCTAGAAGTGGCGTAATCCTCCAACTAATCCACTCAGCCTTTCTGAGACCTAAAATTCACTAGAACAGATAATTGAGTTCTCCTTACAATAAATCATATTATAAGATTCCTACAAACAAATGGTTCCCAACCAAATGTTCCCCCTGAGTTTTTCCCTAGCTCCTCGAGGCAAGTACTTCCTATACTCAAGATAACCTTGGAGATTTTCCTTGATTTCCCAAACCAAGTAATTCATGTACTCCATGCCTTGATGGTGTTGGTTATAAGATGATTGTCAGGTAAGCTTCTCTTATAACTTTTCAGCTATGTTTTCAAAGAGCTTGAAGAGATGACACTACTTGATATACTTATTCAGTATATGGAGGTTCTCCTAACTGACCCAAGTAATTTTATCCATTCTGGAGAATGAGCTTTAGAAAGGGTATCCGAAAGTTCAACTCTTTCAAGAATAACAATCTCTTGTTATAGGTTCAGGACACTTAGAAGTACTAGTGATTCTTCGAGCTTGTTAGTTGCAACAGTAAGCTTGGAGAATGGTAGTATGAATGCTTGAGAGAATACTTGCTTGATAGTAAATACGAGCGTAGTTTGTGTGTGTATTTCACAGCTTCTAAGTGGTAATATTTATAGATGAATTTGAGAGTCGTTTGAATAGTATCCGTTAGACCTTCTCAAAATTCAATCCGTTGATATCTTGAAATGAGTACTCAGACGTCCCTTTCTCATTTTTCAGAGAGGACTATGCATTCAGTGACTTTCCAGTTGACCGATCTCCAGGCACGAATGTCCATTGACTTGATGAAGGTTCTCATCCGTAGCTTCCAGTAACCATAGTTGGAACCATCCAGGACGGGTAATTTGTTGGCGTTGGTGGTATCCATCTCTCAAAGTATCAAATCCAAACACCAACATGGAGGCATTTGGCTCTGATGCCAATTGAAATAGTATATGGACCGGGATTCAATACTTTGACAAATACCACGACTCAAATATGTGTGATGACTACACTCTTACTCAGTAAACTGTGAAGAGTATATTCAGTACACCCTATGCTTTCAACATAAACTTATATAAATCAAAAAGACAGCGTAAATAATGAAACAGGTGTTAAGTTGCGAGCAGGTTATCTATGTTGATAACCCACCGAGCCTCAAGGCGAAAGTATCAACTATATGAATGATCAGATAATGAATATAAGGTTACTACTCTAGCTCTATTCTAACAATACAACTAGATGAAAAACAACCAAGTACATGTAAGGAATGAATCGTACTAGTCTAGCTCTTACTTTCTGAACTAACAAATAGATAAAATTTAGAAAAGGTTGATCAAAAAATACGTGAAGTAGCTCACAACTAAGCTATGGGAATGGCTTGCTTGAAATATATAATTTTGTTTTCAATGTAGACGTCCTTTATATAGATTCTTCAAGCCGACTTCATAGGGGCAGAATCCTTCATTGACTTGTGTATAATGATTCTTATCGATCTTTGTCTTCTCTTACAGATCTCTCCTTATCCTGTTAATCTTCGGTCATTAACTCCTAGTGTCCTTCGACTTGTCATCTTCTTTAGAATACTTAATTCTTTTATGTTTCCATCTCCTGCACACAGTAGACATACACTACTATGGAACTGTTCATGTTAGTCGAATAAAGGTAAAAACTATATTAGCACTAATCGAACTCGAGTTCGATTAAGACTTAGAGTGCGAGTTATTCATCCAGTATAGTCGATACACCAGCTATGGTTTACTAAGTACACTAGACAGTAAATCCTGAAGTGTAACTAGTACACTTACAGAAAAACTCACACTTACATTAACTAATTTAAACGGGTTACAGGGGCAGTTTTTGTATAAAAATTGCATAGATAAGACAGTGGAGTTCGATTGAGGGTTACTTATTATTGTCTAGCAATTTAATAGTACATATTGAAAAAGGATTTTGACATTGATTCAATCATGCACTGTCGATTTTGAGAAGAAGAATAGATTACAGTGCGAAGTTTACATAAGTGGGTCGTTTATTTATTTTTGTTTACCTTTTATCTTGATGTAATTCTTCTTTTTCTTTCATTTTTTACGTAGATATTCACATTTAATAATGTATATATGATGATTTTGGTGTAGAAAATATTGTTCCGGCCCGATCTTGCCCTTCTTAATCCGACCTTACTAGATTACATAATGTGTTCGTGTTATAATACTGCCATCCCACTTTGAAATCCTGACTCTATCACTAGTTAAAGATAACCATTTAGATTTAAGTACGGTAATAACATCGTCTGATCGTTAAGTTTGTATTACAATACTAAACTAACACTAGAACATTTATAAAACCGCGCATTTAAATTTATAGCTCATATCAAAATATATAATTCCACATATACCCTTAAAGAAGGTTAATGGATTAAAATTATGCATGAACATATTAAAGATTAAGTCTTTTAAACTTTCTTCTACATAGGTGTATTTGATGCTAGGTCCCTCCCCCAGTGCACCCCCTCTTACAAAGAGTGTGAGATCTGTATGTCATTTCATGTGGATCCCATATTCATTGTGAGTAGTGGTGCACCGGGAAGATCCGACATTTCAACTACTCTATGTAATCAATCCAATTAATATGGGGGTAGTAGGGTCCAAGACATCAAACAATGAATAAAATAGAACGAGACACATCCACAAAGAAAATGTGTAAATTAATTTAATCAGTTTAATCTTAATGGTATTCGCATGCGGGACCGCATACATACTAGCTAGTTAAGCTAGTTATATTACTAATTTATGCCATATTACATTTAATATTAATGTCGAAAAGGGTGAATTACATATGGTACCTCTTAAACTTAGGTCAATTAAAAATTCACGTCCAGATTTCAAACAATCACATCCAATTCAAATTGTATTTTTTGAATTGACCAACTTAAATGGAAAAGAAAGTGAATTGGGCTCTAATTACAAGTTTTATTTTATTACACATTCAACTCAAATGTTTAATAAATTACATTAATCACTCAAATAACCCCACCATCTTCAACAACCACTAGCCTCCATCTTCTTCCTCCCCACCATCTTCAACCACCACCAACCTCCATCTTCTTCCTCCCCACCATCTTCAACCACCACCAACCTCCATCTTCTTCTTTCCCACCTTAAAAAAATGAAAAAAGACAACCCTAAATCTTCAAGAAAAGCTCTGATCAGAGCTGATCGAAATAAGCTCCGTCCAGATTGTAGCTCGGATGGAACAACTCCGTCCAGATTAGAGCTCCGAAGAAGCAGATCGGAGCTGGTAAGCTCCGATCGGAACAGCTCCGTCAAAATCCATTACATATCTGGACGGAGTTGTTCCGATCATGGAGCTATTCTGTACAGCTCCAAGATCGGAGTTGTAAAGCATTTGCTCTGGTGGTGCTCCAGGAGCTCCACCGGAGCAGTACATAACTCCGATCAGAGCTTTATTTTGAGGAAGTGAAGGAGGAGAGAGGGTAGAGGTTGGAAATGGTGGTGAGGTTCAGAGATGGTCGGAGGTGGTGGTGGTTCGGTGGAGGAGATGGTTATTGGATGTTGTGGAGAAGAATGTGGAAGAAGAAGGATTGGAAAGTTAAACTTTTAGGTATTCAATTTTAAGAATTATAAATTTTATGGGCTGATTTTGCAATAAAGAAAATTAGTATAATTGTTAAATTATAAAGAAAAGAAAAAATAGGTGAAAAAGTTGACTTTTAAATTTAAATGTAATTAGAAATGAAAGACTTTGTTATTTTTGTGTCTCAATATAATTGTTTGAAATGTGAATTTTTTTTAAATAGAAATTAAATTAAGAGGTACCCCATATAATATCTAAACATTATCTATTATTCCATGTTGATTCTAAACTGCACTGTATTGTGCGTCATTTATTACATCTAAACACTTATATGAAAGGTGTATCAATATAGTTCCAAGAATTTGTACTATATATTCTACTAAAAGCTAATACTATAGTAATCATTTCATATTAATACCAGATTACATACATTGTCTATACAGTTTACTTTTGGCTTGATGAATCTTGCACTATAAGTTATCTTAGTAAGCTGGAATTCTTTTATAAAAACTTTAATGATTTGGCTTCCTTGACTATGATGAATGTTGATTCTGAGTCTTACTCTGCTCATGGCTATAAATTTGTGAAGGTCAGTGTCATTTTCTGTGTATCTTAGAGGGTTTAGCCTGTTTTATCTAGTTATCTCATTTTACCTTTTAAACGGAGTATAGGACTTCTCTCCAATTTAAAGAAAAAATCTGGAAAAAAATTAAAAAATTTGACAGACTAGCAAAAAATAATAACAAAAAAAAAAGAATCAACAATAAGACTGTCAAAAGAAAAGAGAGAAAAATATATGAGAGGAAAAAATCAGTCAGGTGTGTCTGTCTTCGTTAGATCTCTGATGATGAAATTTTTAGAGTTGTGTAGTAGTTCAACTACTTTTCTCTGGTTTATCCAGGTAGCGTTTCAAGTTTTGGTTTCTTGTAATAGGTTTTTAGTGACTTTAGAATGCTAAAAAATCTTAGGTCCTGTACTTAGAGTTTTTTGGGTTTGTATTTAAGTCTTGCTAGCTCCATTTGTTGTAATCGTTAAACTAGCTCATATCGATGGAAGTCAGATTATCACTTGTGAAAAATCCCATGGAATATTGCAAGATTAGGCAAGAATTGCAATCAGCACTGCAGTTTCACCTCACTTTGACTTGGAAGAAGACGACCTATTTTACAGAAGTTCATGTCTGGCCGAATTTTATGGCTCCGGTTTCTCAGTTCTTTGAATTATTAGTCAGCTTTATAATAACTATGAACCATTTATATTAAGTCGTACTTCTATTATGATCTTTCAAGTTCTATCGTTTGTACACGAATTCTTATAAATCTCCATGATTATCTTTATGATTATCGTTTTTGGAAAATTACTTTAAAAGAAAAAAACATTCTCCATACATGAAAATCATTGTATGTTCACCATCTTCCTTATAAGGAGTAAATCCCCTGAGAAATATTGAACAACAAAATTAAATTTCACAAATCAGTCAAGTCCATTTTCAAACTCTAACCAAAATCCTGTTTCACCTAACAAAAATAATCATTAAAACACTGATTATCCTTTTCATGTTAAGCAAAAATTCCACCAAATAATCAATCCTGGTCCAGCCGTTGACGCAGGCATCAAAATGACCATTTGATAGCCGAATTTACCATTTTATCCTCATCACATCCAATATATAACACATCCACAAAATTTCCCAATCTCAAAATAATAGTAAATATTAATACTCAATCACAATTCACAACAATTCACTTTCCCATCTATCTAATCTATCTACACCTACCTGCAAGCAAATCTATCCAACATTCCCAAACTGGTGGCGCGTGCTTCTCACACCCTCTCATTCCATGGGCCAATCCACCTCCTCCACCGCCGGAAACTCCTCCCACCGCCCTACCCAGCCTCTCCGTCTCTCAATTGACTCCCCGAACGACCACCACGACTACACCACCGAAATCCCCGACGATTGCTTAGCCCTTATCTTCAATTGCCTCAGATCTGCTGACCGGAAAACCTGCTCGATCGTCTGCCGCCGCTGGCACGCTGTAGACGGTCAGAGTCGCCATCGTCTTGCTCTCAACGCCACCGCCGAGGTTGCGCCGAGGTTGCCATCGATTTTTTCTCGATTTGGTTCCGTGACGAAGCTCGCGCTACGATGCGACAGGAAAACGGTGAGTATAAACAACGACGGGTTGACTCTGATAGCGCAGCGTTGTTATAACCTCACGAGATTGAAGATCCGTGGGTGTTACGAGGTGTCGGAGGTAGGTATGGCGAATTTGGCGATTAGCTGCAAGTCGTTGCGGAAATTTTCGTGTAATTCGTGTGTGTTTGGTGCCAAAGGGATGAATGCTTTGCTGGATAATTGCTCTGGCTTGGAGGAGCTTAGTGTGAAGAGGCTCAGGGGACCGAGTGGTGGATTGTCGACCGAGCCGATAGGGCCGGGATTGGCTGGGGGGTCTCTGAAGTCGTTGACGCTTAAGGAGCTTCATAATGGGCAGTGTTTCGGTCCGTTGATTATCGGATCGAAGAATCTGAAGAGTTTGAAGATTTTGAGGTGTTTGGGAGATTGGGATAGGTTGTTTGAGACTGTTACGGCGAAGAAGAGGAGCTGTTTGAGTGAGATTTATTTGGAGAGGTTGCAGGTGAGTGATTTGGGGCTGAATGCGATTTCGAAATGTGAGAGTTTGGAGATTTTGCATTTAGTTAAGGTGCCGGATTGCTCGAATGATGGTGTCACTGCCATTGCGGAGAATTGTAGGTTGTTGAGGAAGTTGCATATTGATGGATGGAGGACAAATAGGATAGGTGATGACGGTTTGATCGCCATTGCGAAGAATAGTGCTAATCTTGTTGAATTGGTGCTTATTGGTGTGAATCCAACCTCGGTTAGCTTGATGGCAGTGGCTGTCAATTGTCAGAAGTTGGAGAGGTTGGCATTATGTGGGAGTGAAACGATTGGGGATACTGAGATTTCATGCATTGTCACGAAATGTAATGCCTTGAAGAAGCTTTGTATTAAGAGCTGTAATGTAACCGATTCGGGGATTAAGGCGTTTGCTTATGGATGCCCGAATTTGGTGAAGATTAAGGTTAAGAAGTGTAGGGGGGTTACATGCGAAGTGGCAGATTGGCTTAGGGCAAGGAGGGTGACATTGGCAGTGAATATGGATGGAGATGATATTGAGGTGGTGGATGCAAGCACCAGTGATGGAGGTGTGGCTGATGAGGGTGTGGAGTTTCCGCAAATAGTTAACGGGGATAGTCCATCGACGAGTACTGCAGGCCGAACATCCAGTATATCTAGGCTGAGCCTTTTTGTGGGATGTGCGTTCCGGAGGTTGTCCAATGGGAATGGGCATTGTAGTTCAAGTAATGGTATGTGAATGAACATGGAGAGTTGAGAGTGGCATCGTTTGTTCAGTGTCCTCTGTTGTTTGTGTGCCCAAGTTTATTACTGGACTGTCTTTTGACAGTGTGCTTTTCTTTTTGTTTCTTATTTTTGAACTTGGGCATATTCAGTTTTTGGTGCTCATAATTTGTGTAAACACTGATATTTTGTAATGATTGAAAGGAAATTCTTCCCCCTCGTATGATGTCTACAATGCTTTTGGTTGTCCGATACTGCATTATGGTTGTCAATCAAAGTCCCAATCTTCAACTTCAACACACGTGATTACTTGAATTAATCTATATATATGATATATTTTACCGCTAAATCAACACATATTTTTTTCTGTTTTGTTCTATTGGTGTGTCATTGGAATTTTTCAAGTGGTTCATTCGCCATAAAATCACTCAATAACAAACATCTTAATTTGCTCATAAGAAACGATCTCTAATTAATTTAATTAGAACAAAATCAATTTACCATTAAATATGTATTTTTTTTTGGATCCGAGTCAATATCATTTTTTTCGGATCTTCTCGCGAATTGTCATGCAAGTACTCTCGCGGTTTGACATCATAGCTTTTTGAGTTGAAATTATAGGGGTTTCTTCTGAAATCATAGTCTTTTTGATTAACATCATATTGATTTAGTTGAGATCATATGGTTGGTTTGATATCATAGTTATTTTAGCTTATATCTCAAATTTTCTAGCTGATATCATAGTTTTTTCGTCTGAGATCATGGTGTTTTGTTTTGATATCATAGCGCTTTTAATTGAAATAATCGTTTGTTTTAATTGATAACATAGTGTATTTTTAGTTAAGATCATTGTGTGATCTTAGTTGATATTATAGTTTTTTTGAGTTGCTAATATAATTCTTTAGTCTAAGAACATAGTATTTTATGTTGACATCATACTATTTTTAGTTGAGATTATAGTTTGTTTTAGTCTGATAACATAGTATATCTTTAGTTGAGATCATAATGTTTAATTTGATATCATAGTCGTTTGAGTTTATATCATAATATGTTTTAGTTTATAACATAGTGTGTTTTTAGTTAAGATCACAATATAATCTTAGTTGATATCATAGTTTTTTGAATTGATAACATAAATCTTTAGTCTAAGATCATAGTGATTTTTGTTGACATCATATTATTTTAATTGAGACCATAGTCTGTTTTAGTCTGATAATATAGTGTGTTTTTAGTTGAGATCATAGTGTTTGGTTGGATAGATTTTAATAACTTCATTTTGCTAGTTTGTTGTATTAAAAACTTATGTTTTATGTTTCTATCTAAAGGTTATTTCTTACGAAACTCAATTTTAAAAGAGGAAAAGGGCCTTACATTTCTCAGTTTTTCTAAAACTTTGATACATATTACCAAAATGATAGTATATATATATAGTGCTCTAAAAACCACGGATTGGTACATGCAGAAGACTTGCAAGACTTTTGAAAGTTAACCTCCAAGTCACGCTTCCACGAAATTGTTGGTAAATTTTAGAGTTGAATCAGAATGATGTTTACTTCTCTTGAATCCATGAAATAGGGGTCTGAATGATCAACATTTGCGGATTTTTCTTGTCAGTATATAAGTTGGTCTCTATCAAATGTATATGACACACAAATCACTAGAGTGGTGTAATTTAGGTAGCTTATAAATTAGCCTGCAGGTGACCAAGTCCAAGTCTAATATAGTACTCCTATTTTCCAAATCATGATTCAATCCACTACGCGAGAAGAAACGTGTAAAGTGGACGAACATGTATACTTGTGCCACTATGTTTCATCCATCATGCTTCATGACTTCAAGTCTGACGTGAACGAAGGAAACTCGCAAATTATACCACACACTTTGAATGAATTTAAAACACACGAACCTTCAAAGTAAAGGACACTTGGTTGGGACATGTTCCCGATTATTATGCATGTTGATGAATGACGACGATGATAAGTTCAGGTCAGATATGAACCTAACAAATTATGAGTGTTTATTGCATTGGCCTCTATACTTTTTGTATTGCAGGGTCATAATAGTAAGTGCTCTCTATCATTTAATAAACCGTGTTAGTTATTTAAATAAGCCGAGTCGTATTCAATATATAATCTAGTTTGAACCGATTCTGACTTGTAAAATTAATGAGCTAAAATTAAACTAAAACTCAGTTTAACTTGTACTGATTTTAAACTCAAAACTTGAAGTCAATTCAAAAGGAATCTAAAAGATGATTATGAAAGAAAAAAAAACCTTATACTGTGTTACGCATACCATGATACCAGTCTTATTATTGACTAAGGCCAACTCAGTGCGTTTGGGAAACCAAAATTTTGTTAGAGTTTGGAGAACCTTAATTCAGACAACACAGATAGATCTGCTTGAAGACATCCACAGTAAATTCTTCTAGAATTTGTTCTACCGTTTTTACCTTGCATGTTCTAATAGAAAACTTCTGTATCTTAAACTTAAAGGTTATGACATCAAGAATTTATAAAAGAAATGAACCAAATTTGATCATTAAAACAACGTAAAATCAAATGGCGGAAAGAAAGAAATCTCTAATTGCTACTTGTCTCACTCGCTATCAAAATCTTCATCATCTCCGAAACTGAAAACTGAAGCATCAGCAGCAATGGCCTTGATGTCAGTGGAATCCATGTTCGGAATTGTGGTGGTGGCTCGTTCCGCTCCACCATCATGCGAGCTAGTGGAAACTCTACTACTAATAGAAATCCGTTCAGTCTGATTTGATATGCTGGAAACTTTCTCTGCTGTGGAGCCAGATTCTGAATATGAAACTGATCTTCTTGAGGGAGCAGGTTCCTCACCGTCACTATCAGAGAAGACATCATCTTCATTGTTATGTTTTGTTGAGGTGCTACTTCTTACAGACTTGGCTTTGTTTTCATTGTTAGAAGAATCTCCTGAATCACCAGTGGTGCTTTTGGAGTCTCGGCTGATGTTTAGCTTCGGTGGGGCTGTACCATCATAATCTACCATAACTATTTCAACTTGAAACCCTGGGGAGGGCAATTTTCTCTGGGAAATATAGGCATACAACAATGTTATCAAGCTGAGAAACTAATATTGTAGAAGCTGATAACAGATTCCCTTCTACTCAAAATAATCTTCAGAAGCCATCTTAAGAGTATTTAAAGCTTGAACTTATTGTTGTAGAAGCTGATTATGATATCTACAATGTGCACTTTCAAACACTTCCTTTCTCCAGAATGTTCTTATTTTTATTTCAGCAGTATTTAGTTTTTACGAAAACTCACCGGCTTTCTTTTACAAGTCTTTTTCATTCTAATCATAATTGGCTCCAAAGCCTTGTTTGTTTAATAGTGGAATTATATCAGTGAAGGAACTCAGTGTGTTAAAAAGAAGTGTAACAGAAGTGTTACCCTGTCGAAATCATCAAAGTCGAAACCATTTAAAAGCACTCTATTTTCCATCATCGTTGTATTCAACCAACTGAAATCAAAGAATGGTTAAGATGTCAAACAGAGATGAAAAGATACAGATGAAAGAACTAGATGAGTAACACATAAGCAGACGACTAATGGCAGTAATTTTCCGGACCTAACTCTTGATGGTATAACATTTTCCAGAGCCCTTTACGGATTTCCTTTTGGGATAACCAAAAAGTCCTAATGCCTTGGCATTGTGTAGATCTCCCTATATACACTTCAACATTCAAGGGAAAATCAGGTGTGTGACTTTGTATTAAGATATTTTTTTGTTCATCAAGAACTCTTATCATGTCATACTCATGCCATCATATTACTATAAGGTAACATACTAGTTTCCAAGTTTGATACTAGACAACTTATTAACTATGTGTGGGTGCATTAATATAATGTTAGTTAGTTATTATTACTGAAATAACAAGGGAAGGATGGTTCACAGACCAGTAAAAATCTCCTTGACGATCATGAAATTGAATTTTGAAGTCCCCCACCAGTTCGGTTAGACCAGGTTCTCCTGGCAGAGCAAAGACCACAATTCCCTTTCTTGGAGCACGAATCCAGAAATCTTCTGGCTGCAAACATTTAACAGGCATCGTTCATTAATTTTGCAGCCGTTCTTTCTGTATGCACGTTTGGGGTAACACGCAATGAAAGAAGATGATCTACTAAAACAGCCCACCACAGAAAGATGAAGCTATAACGGGACGTGGTCAGAAAGGAATGTTACCATGAGATTCTTGGTTTTTGGATGCTTTTTCGTTGTAAACAACACTCCTGCAAAAAATATAGTTGTAAGATTATCATCAGTACAACTAACTTGGAAGCAGTCACAAAATCATAAAGAACTACAAAGTAGATCTCAGGAAAGACAGCGGAAAAGCCTACGTTCTATAAACAGCAAATCATTAAATCACCTCAAACTAGGAGTATGTGCCAAACACTTGAGGTAGGGTGGTATTGTTTTTCCTGATCCTTAGAAAATCTGGCATTTTACTAAGAATTTCACAAGAACCACTACTTGAGATAAAATATAAATAAACACTATATATGTACTTTTTTCTTCATTTGAGACTTTAACAAAAATGCGCTGAAACAATAACTGTGATATCAGAATGGAGGTACCACAGCAAAAAGAACAAAGAATTGGAAAAACTTAAATGCTAATGTACTTTCAGCAGTTTACTTTATCCTCAAGTGCATGGGGCTACTCAAAATGGAGCTCAGTGTCCATCCCTCCAGTTCATAAAATGAGTGCACAAATAATGGAAAGCCAGGCCAAGTCCAGAAGTCATTGAGGGGTTTTATCTCGTTCATGTCTTGCTATTGTAACTGTTGAGAACAATTTGTGACTTCTTGAGAAACAAGTACTTGATTAGTTGGTGTTGTCAGTGTACTAAATTTTAAGCTCATGCTTCAAGAACGAACATGTTACTTGTTACCTGATTTTGACATGTTAAATCAACTAGCCTAACTGAAACTTGCTTATATTATAATAAAAGACTAAAACATGGACCGAGCAGATGTAAGGCATCATCGGAAAGAAATATGGAGGACAGTATTTCAGTGCACCTAGCTGTATGTCAGCTTGCAGAAGAGAACATAATTGATTCCAAAACTTTAGTGCAGTGTCAATCAAGAAACTAAAGGAGAATCCCATGTCCCATCATACCGTTGTGATTAGATATTGTTATAGAAGGCCTAACCCAATATGGACATTGGTGAAGTCGAAATCCTCTTAACATGCACCTGTCAAAAAAAGTTTCTTTGAATACCTTGCCAGTTACCAGAGACAACATGGTGAATCTTAGAAATGAATCGTCAGGAAAGTACCTGCGCCCAGCGGGAGTTTCACCATTGAACTGCACCAAGATCCGCTCGAAATATTTCACATACCTCTAATTAAACCATAAATTATGGTTAGTAATTTTTTTATGAAACTATGCGATAGCCCTTGCACAGAACTGTTTATGAAATGTTAGACTAACAATCTGGCTAGGAAGAATAAGGCCCTTTGCATCCACACATCTTTTCTGGTTATAGTACTCAATGCACTCCTTGGCAGTCGGGAAAAACTGCAGTGAAGAAAATAATTGGTAGTTAGATAAAGTGTGCAACATTTACCAAGCATTTTATTGTAGCGATATACTAAGTTTCACCTTTAAGAATAGAAGGAGACTGCATATCATCAATCCTGTCCTTGCTTTGCCAGCCTTGCAGTGAACAACTACCACATTTAATATGTCCTCTTTTAACCATGAATAAGCACTTTTACAGAACAGACTTATCAGGTGAATAGGAGGGCAATTGTGGTCGTCAAATGGGAAAGATGCAACCTGATAAATGTGAAGATGTTAAATAGAGAGTGGTAAATAAAAAAAAGGAAACGAGTGGATCCATTAATTCAAAGCATTGTTATGCAATTCAAGAGACGGCAAGTATTTCGCTCAAACCAAAGTGAGACAAAGAAATCTTCTAGATAATTTCAAACCAAGTCATTTTGCTTTCATCTCTCAATGAAAGCAAAATATACATATTTGTCAAAGCGTTTGTAGCCGAGTGGCAAGCTGAGACACCCCGTAATCATGAGGTCATGGGTTCGATTCCCCAAAATGGGTGATTATATTCTCTGAATAGAGATCGGTGGTGATTTGCATCTAGAATTGATTGATAAATTCGTCTTGTTCAACAATTGTAATTGTAAGGCTATATTTCATGTTAATTAATAAAAAAAAAAAAGTCATTGTAAACTGGCACACACCTTTCCTTCAAATAAAGAAGCATCATAGAGCCTCTCTGAACAAAGATTGTAGACCTTATATTTATCCTGCATATCAAGAACCTTTTAGATATAAAATCAAATTAAGAACGGTGAATACAAACAATTGCATCCAGATGACTCAGTAAATAATTCCATCGAGTATTAATGAATCTCAAAGTACAATGCTATCTATCGTTAGTAATTGACCAGGTAAAGACTCATAGGACATAGCATTCTGATTCCAAGCTCGTGGATCCAACTTGGTGGAAGAGCTTAATCATGAATCAGGTTTCACCAGAAGATATCAAAAAATTAACAGGTGAGTCGTGACTTTGCAAGAACAAATATGCTGTGTAAAATCTTTCATCCTGATGCTGCAGTGATTAACTGCTTTCGTTTTTGCGTGTAATGAATAAAGACTCCTAAATGTACATTTTTGTCTGGCTAACTTTTCATGATAGGCTGGCAAGCTAATCAAAAATATATTCCATTACAGATACGAAGTGTAGTCTGTTCAATAGTGCTCAAGGAAATATTTCAATAGTGTTCATTAGACCCTTTTTATTTGTGTGCTGATACATATCCAATTATTGATTTGTGTTTTGACTCTGGTTGTTTTTTCTGCAAGATTTGTCAGAGGAAAGAAATATCGTGACTAGAATTTAAAAGTATCATAACTTGCAAATTGAAATGCTAAACGTTGATCAAGAACAGTTATGTCTAACTTTTGGGTTGATGAAGCATGCACCCCAAATTCGGAATCCTGGATGAAATAGTTCAATTGCTTGCCCTTAAGCACAATTTGATCGCCTTTGAACACAAGGTATACCCTCAGGCCTCAACCACTAAATAGTAACGAAAGCAACAAAACAAGTTCTGTCGGAACCTTTTGCGAGCTGAACTCCCTGCTGCAACACTTTAAGTTATAAGGTAAGTGTTGTCAATCCCGGATTGTCGCACGTATTGGGCTGCCAAAAAATCTAGGAAAGTGGTAGTGGGATGGCCGGATACTAGTAGTTGAGGAAAGTGAGGGAAAATTGGTCATTTACCCTAACGAATCACTGTCCCGTCGAAATCCCTGTCTGGGAAATCCCGGGATCGTTCGGGGTGCTATCCCGGGATAGAGGTATATATCCCGGGCAGGTCTGAAATGCTCCGGTGCCGTGCATGATTGACAACACTGGTATGGAGAGGAAGAGGAGCTCAAAGAAGGATATGAGAGGGAGAGGAGAATTCTCATGTTGTGTTATAAAAATGAGGGAGAAGGCCCCTTCTATAGCTAGGAAAAACTAGCTCAAAGGTCACAAATAAATCAAAGTATTGAGGCCACCATTAAACTTTGTTGGAAATCAAAGCCCATGAATTTGAAAATTGTGACCTTGTATACTATGAGGAAGAGGAGAGAAGTTGAAAGAAATAGATGAGAGGGAGAGAATAATTCTTATGTTGTCTTTAAAAAATGGTGGAGAAACCACAATTTATAGCCCGAGAAAGCTAGCTCAAAGGTCACAAATCAATCAACACCATTAAACCTCATTTGAAATGGAAGCCCATGGATTCGGAATTTGAAACCTTTGAGCTAGCTTTTCCTAGCTATAAAAGGTGGTTTCTCCATCATTTTGAGACACACCATTAGAATTCTCCATTCCCTCCCATCTACTTCTTTGAACTTCTCTTCTTCCTACTCATATCATATAGTGTTGCATTTTTGTATAGAGAGTCGTTCAAGGGATTCTGCACTCCAAAGGTTCAATAGAATTAGTTTTCTCCCTTCCAAAACTAGTTAGTGACAGGGCACTGTATCTTGGAGCATTCCATGCTTAGAGGCCCAAACCCCAAAGTATAAGAAAGGTGAGCAAATTATGCTCAAGGACAAACCGTAAACTGCTGCCTCGTCCATGGTTAAATCAGTATTATGCTAATACGGTTCATGGACCATTCCACTAATATTCAAAAGTCGAATGTATGTGTTCTTGATCTTGATCAACTCATTGATCTTTTTTAATTTGTCAGTTGTGATTTGTATTGCATACTGATCATGTTGGTGATTTCCTTGGCAAACTATGCGAAGAAAACCAACTTGAGTCCAACAGTTTGAACATGAGAAGTGAGGATCTGACTCATGCTTTCTGTTTTCACAAACAGCGCCAAAAGGGCCTCTTTGTTATTTGAGAATTAAAGTAACAGGGATACGTGGATTCATTGATGCTACCTGGGACGCATGGGGTGTGTTCAACATTTTTACATCTTACCGGAAGAAAGTTTTACCTGCACCAGGTCAAGAATTAATTTTGTGGAACGTGTAGCTGGCCTGCTCCACAATAGTTAGTGGGGCACACCAAATCAATATGTGTTGGGGATTAAATCTAGCCACAAGGATCCTGCAATCCCGTAGCGTTTTCAGGCCTGTCCTTGTTAGATATACCTCTACCCGGGGTTGCATAGCATCCCATACGAACCCACTGTATCCCGGACAAGGATCACGGCAAATCCCCACCGGATAGAGCCGAGTCATACTATGCATCCAGGACCTCACAAGTGGATCCAGGTACTATCTCGAGTAGCTTGTATCTTGGTCCGATTTGAAGTTTTATGCTTCTTGTTTGGACCTGTAGAGGCTAAGAGGACAGGCATGATGCCTGGACCCTGGAGCAGTTGGGATTTACTCCTACCCATCCGTATGATTGTTTTGACTCTGAACTAAAGTCGTGTTCCTCGTTTTACTACAGTGTGTGAAAAGAAGTGGAAAAAAGTGGGAAATATCTGCTCCCTAAAGTGTAGAGATGAATTTGTGACTTGGTGCAGTGAAAAAACTTCAGCTTAGTTTCTCATAATTATGCAAACGCTGCAGAGAAGTGTGAATGGGATTTTCAAATGAGTTTTACTTCTGTGAGAGTTGTAAATATTATGGCCAGATCAATTGTAGGTCTTAAGAATGGCTATGACAGCTAAAACTAATAATTTTCACATACTGCTTAAAGGGGGTATCCCACTTACTCTTGTAAGTTCTGTGAGCTCAAAATTAGTTTTTACCTTTCTCGAAAAGAAAAAAAAGGGAAACAAGGTCAGGCATACAGAATCAACAATAATTAGAATAAATTTACTATGTTCATAGCAACAAGTAAATAAATTAAATACAGATCAAATTTGGGCTCTCTACTACAGAAACGTGGATGAATTCAACCAACTTTTTCCTTGATTTAGTTATGAGCTAGGAAGCACCAATAATGGATACGGTACTCATACGAATATGTTGATATGTACAAGTTCAAAAACAGGATATGGATATGTCAAGCATAAATTTTTACTATTTTATAATTTTAAGATAATACTACTCATTATGTCAGTATTAGATCACATATGATGTGACGAATAACCATTCTACATATATAAGATTCTGTCTTCCAATTATTGTTATTCTATATCCCTTTGGAATCTTTCTTCTTTACTATCCTACTCTAAAGGATTACGCAATGCAAACCTAGGAGCTCTTGCTTCTAATAACAAATAAATAAATTGAAATGTAGGATGCATATTTCAGAAAGATCTGAGTACATACATACTATGAGAGACATACAGATATGGATACGTCCACCCCACAGATGTACCCGTGCTACATAAGTGATGACTATTGACACTTGACAGTGTTTGAGAAACATTTTGAAGTTTTCCACCGGACCTCAAGATAAAGTGTCAAGAAATTAAGACATGAAATTTGCCACACAAAAAAAGGCAACTATTTTACTTACTAATTCTTTAAGTAATTTTTATACAGATGGATAACAATGTGATTACTATTGTCAGACAATACTGTCCTGAACCCAAAAGTACTCTTCCTGAGGTCCAAGTATTCAAATTTGCAGAATGGATGAAGTGTTTATTACATTTTGAAACAGGATAAAGTGCTGATTTAACTTCAATAGAGAATATAGTGTTGATCCAACTTCAAGAAAGGATAAACTACTTATCAACTATGGGTGAAAAGTATGATCCTAACTAGAGGATATGGCCTGTATAGATGAAATCATTAGAAAGTAAAGTTCTTTGTGGATGTTGAACATGCATGTTGGGGAAGGTACCTTGTGATGAGTCTCAAAGAATTTGATAACTTCCTCCATATGATTGCGATAGAAACCCTGCAAAATTTTACTAGTTTTAAGATTATTATACAAAAAAATAAACAGTGAAATTATTATTTGATGGGAGTGTTACCTCAAAATAGCCAAATAAACCAGAACTCAGATCACCAGCTGGGAAACCCATAGCAATTATATTCTCAGTTATATATGTCATATCTAGGTCAAATCCTCCCTCCTAAAGTCAGGTGATAGAGAAACATTACTGAGTATACTTCAAGAAGAGAGTCATTGTGCACATAAAGGGTTGACATGTAAACTAAAATATGAGAATAAAAGAATCTCCTAGTACAGTACTATGTTTATTTTCTTATAGCAGCACGAGTTTTCTTTTTTCCTCTTAGCTAGAACAAAATGGACATGTAAACTGAAAGTGATTAATAAAAGAATCTCCTAGCATACAATTCTATGTTTATTTTCTTAAAGTAGCATATAAGATTTTCTTTAGAGCAAGTAAATTATATGATGAATATAAAATCAACATACTATAATATTCACGTTCAGTTTCTCAGGACACCTTTTATTTCTATTTGAGATTTTACAGTTTTACACTGTAAAGAGGATACATAGACTTGGTTCATGGTTGAGGAAACAGTTGAGCACTTCGGTTTGCATCATTTCTGATGAGCCCCTATATAAATGTTCAACTTCATGGCTATTCCAGCTATTTTCAAGCTTTCAGTTGATAATGTTAAGTTCTTAGCTATAATACGTAGAAAATTATCAGTTGCAAAATAAAGAGCAGCAACTAATTCTAGACCAATTAAAGATTAAATAGAAAACCTGCAATATATTGAGGAACCGAATGAAATCCCATTATTTTTATGTTGCAGGATTAGCTAGAGATCCATAGAGTTTACTACCTGGTATCTTCGTTTATTCTGTGAGACAACATGCCTTGCCTTCACTTGCACAGCCTTCACAGCATTCATGGACGAGTCGACTATCCCTTTCTTGAATGATTCAAGAATACCTGATTGTGCAGGTGCAGAATTGTCATTAGGACTAGCAGACGAAGCGGATGCTTTCTGAAGACCAAGCTCACTGGCCAGGCGTGAGAAGGTAAACTTCCCACTCATCATCTGTGAGTCTTGTTGCATTTGTGGAAGTTTCAGACTTTTGGTCCAAGATGACACTGAAGATGTTGATACACCTGAAGATGAATCAAGTACTGGGGCTTCTTTCGCAGAAACAATGTGTGGCACAGATGTAACATCAGACTTTTCACTAGAATGCAATGGAGGTGGATCAGAATTTCCAGAATCCATTCTGATATTCTAGACAGGATAGAAAACAAACAAATAAATCTAAGGTTTGGCCTCCAACCTTTCTAATGCAGCTCACAGGCCTTAAATGCCCTGCAAAAGCTTTACGTGCAATATATTAGATTTAGATGCACGTCATCGTGAGAACAAATGAAAGCTTTCAAGAGATATACACAAACATATATAGATCACTGAACTGAAGTATCACCCAAACCTTATTCTTGCTGCCTATCTGGTTTCAAGTTTTCATAAGATCTGCTATATTCCTACCAATATCAATTATATACAAATAGCATGTTCTCTATCGCTAGCCAGACTTAAAATTTAGCATACTCAGTAAAGTTCCCCAACTTTTCTTAGAAAGCGACATGCATGTCTGTTTGGAATAACTTGATATTATTGGTGGCGGTGAAATGAAGCAGAATCAGGTAATATTAGCTTTAAAGGAATACGTTGATGTTGAGATAAATCTGACTCTGGCATATTAATTGAAGTGGATCAGAAGCTATAATCAGTTCCGTATCTGCATACAGAACATTAATTAATTATTCTTGGTAAATGCTATAACAGTCTGCAATAATCAGTGCAAACACTCACTCAGCAATATCAGACTTGGCAACCAAAATCACAATTAAATCAGTTTCCATTCCATCTCCATAATTTTCAAATAATGCTACCTCACCATATTCACAATCATATTCTATCTCGCTTTCTGAAACACACTCAAATTTGACATCTACATTTCGTCTCATGTAAATCATCTAATTGCTCATCCTATTACAACACAACATAGTAAATATCATCAGATGCAATAAACATTTCCACAATTGCAATCAGTTCATCTCATAGTTTACATCCAATAGTTTCGTAATCATCGAATCAGAATGAAATGCAGAAACTGTATTAATTCTTCTGATGCAAAATTCATACGGAGATTTAGATCGTTTTGACTGACCTCGATTGACGAATGAGAGAACAAGCAATCTCCTGTGATTGAACCTTCAGCTTCGTTAGCAATAATTTAGGGCTTGAATTTCATCGTAGAAAGATGAAGCGGAGAAATCAGCTGGCATTCTAACATTCTGTATCCTTTTCAATTTGCAGAGATAATTTGGAGCTTTACGAAGTAAATATATAATGAAAAGTGTGACCAAAACTTAAGAATAATAATAAGTTAGTAATAATTATTTACTTTTAATATAGTTTTTTTTTTAAGTCGTTTATAATTTTATATGTAAAATTCTGAAAAATATATTAAGCATATATTTTGATTTATCTTGTCGAGACGAATTCATAAACACCAATTTTATATAGATAATGTTAACTAAATAAATTGTTTACATATTAAAATAAAAAATTCATAAATTTAAAGATATGTTTTGATTTATTAC
>JAYMSP010003003.1:0-21578 GCA_036897095.1 Plantago elongata
CTGAAATTATCATGATGCTGCAGTTAGCTTTGAGTTTACTTTTGATGAATTTTTCAGTTAGGCCTTAATCAGTTTTTTATGAATTCTAAGTTAGGTTTGAATCAACTTTTGTTGAATTTTCAGTTTGGTGAAGTTTGCAAGTGTTCGTGTTTTGTCATGTAATATTTAGCAACATGTGTTTGTATTCAAAATAATTCATGTTTGATGAATGCAATGCCATCTTTATTTTACTTGAATGATTGGAAAATTTGCACAAACAAGTATATAGCAAATAGAAACAGATTGAGGCAAAGTAGCTGCCTTATTCTATTGTATTTGTCTTCATCAACTTGGCATCTTCTTGTAGCTTTTGCACATTTCTTTTGCACATTTGATACACTTGCAACTTGACTAATATCTTTACTTCTTCCTCCTACACTTGCTTGAGCTGATTGTTGTGGATATCTTAGTGCAACAAATTCACAAAGAAGTTTAGCTTCCGTAATTTCTCCCTCATGTTAACTTGGAGTGTATTCTTGCTCGTTACACCACTCTGATCATCCATGTGTTTGACATCCCCAGTACATTCTTCCCTGATTTGGATGAGACTTAGACACCGATAGCACAGTACGCTTTTGACACCTTACTTTCTTGCAAACAGGGCGGAGAACTCCATCATCTTGTGAATCATTCATTTTTCGAAGTGCATATATGAAGAAGTACCAAAAAAAAAAAGAGTTTAAAGTAGGTATAAATAGCCTCCAAATCAAATTCCAACGGCTAGTTTTTCAAAAAAACGGTTACCTGCTAATTACATTAACTTACCAAGTCGAATAATATATATTACATCTAGGTCCTCATGTGCTAGGCACGTGTGTTGGGTTGGGCGCCCAAAATTAAAGGTGTTTGGCTGAATTAAAAATTCAATTTTCAAACAGGGGTAAAAATGGGTTTTCTTTCTTTTAATTCGTAAAAAGTCAAATTTGTGGGTTTCAATGTAATTAAATTTAACAAACAAGGTACTTACATGTTATTGTTCAACTAAAAGAGATCTATATGTAATTGATAAATTTAAGCTGGGTACCCGATGAAAACGTCCTAGTATATTAATGGGCACCTCGTCCGCCAGTATGATAAAATAATTGGTACAAGGTACAACTGAAAATGTGCAACTTTAGTCACAGTATGAGTATTGCTAATATCCCATTTACCACCCAAAACCTAGTTTAAAATATTTACAAATAGGCCCAAAACAGGTTTGGACTTTGTCAGAGGTCAGATTCTTTTGCCGCGAAGATTTCAATGCACAGTCCAATCGAATATACTTCATTGAATTTGTTATTATTATCTTCAATTCAGTTTGAACTCAATTTTTATTTTTCTAACTTTGGAAGGATAGTGAGAAGTGGAAATCTCTGATAATAATTAAGATAAGCCAAACCAGTAAGTAATGAAATACGAAGAAGACACCGTGCTACGTAGAATTCGGCGTGGTTCTGGTTCTTTCCGTTTCTATCGAGAAATAATTGTTGGTTAGATTTAAAGCTTATGTTATTGGACTTGGTATATTTTAGTCTTCCATACAGTGTACAGTTGAAGAAAAGATGTATGATTTTTCTTTATAAACAAATCCGAGTTGTGATAGCTCAAAATCTTAAGTAATTGAAGTATCTTCATCAGATGAGAGCTACTCGACTGGTATACACTTGGACCGTGTTTACAAATGCTTTTGCTGGTACTTTTTTAATTGTTTTTATTAAAAATTAATTAAAATTAATTTTAAGCAAAACATATTAGGGGTTGATTGGAGTAGCATCCAAATATCCGTTTGAATGCTACTCGGAAATTTTATGTTTGTTATGGCATTTAAATGTCGAAGATCGAAATGCCTCTACAGTAACAACATTTTTCTCAAACTATATAACAAACCTATAATACACTATCCAATTACAATTCTATATCAAACATAATTTTAACAATCCCACTACAATTCCGATTACTATTCAAACATTTAAATCAGGGCATTTAAGTTACATATCAATCATTCCCTTAATATTCAATATATTATAGGATTGGAATTGGAGCACCAAGCACCACGCTTAAAGTGATGTCCATATATGATTACATAGGTGCACTATCATTAACACTATCCCTGTTAAACATTGGAAAGAAAAAACATACTCTCCGCGTTCTTTAAAGCTTTGGAAAGAGTTTTAATTTATAATATTTATAATGATAATAATAAAATATTAAATTTGTGAGCTTCGTAAATGGTTGATTTCATTTCATTATAGATAAATTCATATAACTAACAAAAATTATAAAACCAACTAAAGGACGATTTCTCTTGATGAGATTCACTAAAGGACGATTTCTCTTGATGAGTACATTCACAAAGAAGTGACATACATGAATTCATTTTATTCAAGAAATAATAAATTCAGTCTTTTCTTGATTGAAAACTATGAAAAAGTATACACGTTTTAATCATCTTCCCTCCAAGAGTAAAATAATGAATAATACAGTGCGTCGAAGCGTTTGTAGCCGAGTGGCAAGCTGAGACACCCCATAATCATGAGATCACGGGTTCGATTTTTCGAAATGGGTGATTATATTCTCTGAATAGAGATTGGTTGTGATTTGCATCTAGAATCGATTGATAAATTCATCTTGTTCAACAATTGTAATTGTAATGCTATATTTCATGTTCAATAATAATTAAAAAAATGAATAGTACAGTGCATTAATTACATCAGCTAAAAAGTCACTCAATACATAGTCCTCTCTGAAAAATGAGAAATGGACTTCTGAGTACTCATTTCGAGATATCAACGGGTTGAATTTTGAAAATGTCTAATGGATACTATTTAAATGACTCTCAAATTCATCTATAAATATCACCACTTAGAAGCTGATAAATACACATACAAACTACAAACCTCTCTGAAAAATGAGAAAGGGACTTCTAAGTACTCATTTCGAGATATCAACGGGTTGAATTTTGAAAAGGTCTAACGTATACTATTCAAATGACTCTCAAATTCATCTATAAATATCACCACTTAGAAGTTGAGAAATACACATACAAACTACACTCATATTTGCTATCAAGCAAGTATTCTCTGAAGCATTTATAGTACAATTCTCCAAGCTTTCTGTTGTGACTAACAAGCTCGAAGAATCACTACTAGTTCTAAGTGTCCTGAACCTATAACAAGATATTGTTATTCGTGAAGGAGTTGAACTTTCGGATACCCTTTATGAAGCTCATTCTCCAGAATGGATACAAATTACTTTGGTCAGTAAGGAGAACCTACCATATACTGAACAAGTATATCAAGTAGTGTCATCTCTTCAAGCTCTCTGAAAACATAGCTGAAAAGTTATAAGAGAAGCTTACCTGACAATCAACTTATAACCAACACCATCAAGGCGTGGAATACATCTTGTACTTGGTTTGGGAAATCAAGGAAAAACTCCAAGATTATCTTGGCTCTAGGAGCTAGAGAAAAACTCAGGGGTAACATTAGGTTGGGAACCATTTGTTTGTAGAAATCTTAGAATATAATTTATCGCAAGGTGAACTCAATTATTTGTTCTTGTGAATTCCAGGTCTCAAAAAGGCCGAGTGGATTAGTTGGAGGATTACGCCACCTCCATATACCACTATAAATTACTGTGTTATTTACTTTACTTTACTTACATTCCAACATCACACACACACACACACACACACACACACATTATTACTGCAAAGCACAATCACATTTATCTATCGATCAAGTCTTCCGCTATTTGAATTTAAGTATCAGAAACCTCACAGTTTATGAGGAAGACTGTTTCTCGACAAAAGTTTGAAAAGACTATTCACCCCCCCCCCCTAGACTCTTCCTTTGCCGTTATATGGTCCAACAAGTGGTATCAGAGCCAGGTTGTTCCCAAGCCTTATACACTGTACCTCTGTTCCCAAGCCTCATACACTGAACCTCGATCCCCCAGATAGGTAAAGGTTTTTGTTGCTTTCCGAGGACGTTTTAATTGTGTGTTGAGTGTGCATGTATGTCTCTAAGAGATGCTCTGGTTCTTAAGCCCGATAATTACGAGAAATGGAAGAACAACATGATGCTGCATTTTGAAGCAATAAGTGATGAGATGATCTATGTCATCAAGGAAGGACCAATCAAAATCAGACAGCTCAAACAAGTCATTGGAGTGTCTGATGGTTGGAGGAACACCGATGCTGAAGGTAGTGACACTTCTACTAGTGATAGTGGTCGTGTTATTGCTGGACAAATTGAGTATGAAGACAAACCTTGTGATCTTTGGACATCGAAAGATGCCAAGAGACACAGCTTGGATGGTCAAGCTCGTAACATCATCATTCAATCGACACCTGAGCATATGCAGTGCAAACTGTGGTGTGCAAAAACAACGAAAGTTGTCTGGCAATTGATTGAAGAAATCTGTGCCGGAACTCAGAAAACCAAACATAACAAGTTCGAGGTTCTGAAGTTGAAATTCTAAAACTTCAAATAGGGTCCCACTGAAACTCTGGAAGAACTTGATTTTCGGTTTACTACTCTCATGAGTGATATGGCTGCACTTGGAGAAAGTGACAGATACTCAAATCCTAAGAAGGTGAAAACCATTGTTAGAAGTTTGAACCATAATTGGGAGCCTTCCCAGTATTTCTACTTCAATCAGGGAATGCTCCAAATCACTCCAGTGGAACTCTTTTCACATTTAGCCACTGTGAACTATGAGACACCCAACGTGGATTGGCTGCAGCTGAAAAGTTGCAGAGTGTTGCTCTAGTTACTCAAGGTACTTATGAAAAGAAGGATACCAGAGAAGTGTCTGAAGAAAATGCTCTTGCAGTGAGACATATGAAGAAATATGTCACTCAAGAAATGGAAAGGAGAAAAGTAAAAGAGAAGCTGAAAAAGCATCTCGGTCGAAACTACCATCAGTACAAGAACATTCAGATGAACAACTCTCTGAACAACCCTGCTCAGAAAGTTGTTAGTATTGAAGTTGCTGAAGTTGGGATGAAATCTGCTTCTATTGTCAGAAACCCGGTCACTTCAAACTTGATTGTCCTGCTTTTAACAAGCTTAATACGGGTGACAAAAAAGGAGAGAAGAACATTGAAAAGAACTCAAATGGCATTACTCACTGAAGAAAGAAAGAAGAACCAAATTCAATTTGATGCTCTGGATATTGAGTCAAATTCTAAAGATGAGGATTCAGAAGACTCAAAATTATCATCACTAGAATTGTGCGGAATTATTCACGATGTAATCGACTTTGGCCAGAAGATGAATGACATGTGTGGGGTTGCTGAGATCGTAAGTCCCGACATCTCCAACATTGAAGAGTGCTTTATGGCTGATGAGGTAATAATAACATTGCAATTCTTGTACCATGAAAGTGATGATGACGGCATTAAGGATTTGGAATTGGTCAGTAGTGAACTTGATCGATATGAGAGAGAATTTTTGGTCGCTATGTCAAAGACCAAGATTCTGGAAGAATGCAAAGAAACTCTTGAAACAGAGATTTCTGATTTGACCAATGTATCTCTAATTAAGGACGCTAAATAGCATCTCTGAAATCTCAGATATCGGATAGTGAAAATTCTCATGAGCTAGCTTGGAAAGAGCTAAATGAGAAGTTGAAGAAACTTCTTTCTGAAAATGAAGAACTCTGAAAGAAGAAGTTTCTTTCAAATCATTTGTCAAAGCTAGTGACACTCTCATGGAGGTTCAATCATATTTGAGAGACCCTTCTGAGAAAGGAGGACTTGGCCTTGAAGCCCAATCAAGTAATTCCACTCCTTTGAAGAAGAGTGATGGAAGGTTGAACTTTGTTAAAAGTAAACATAAAGGTTCCAGAGAAACCTATATCGTTGGTCAGAAAGCTAAGGTTCTTGACAAAGGTAAAGCAGTTGCGATCAAACCTTTGAAGGAATAACTGTCCCAAAGAAACATGTGGAAAAGATTTCTAAAAAGAAACATGATCCTTTAACTTGTGATCATCCACAATGTTGTATCACTAGGAAGGGAAGCATCGCCGGTCTTGGTGTATTTCATACTATACCATTCTATGGATATAGGGATGATGCAGAAACTAATGAGGCTGCTGAAAATCATGTTCAGAAAGCCAATGGTGCTCGAAATGGTATTGACTATCGTGCTATTGGGAAGGTCCTCATGCAACAATATAAGGAAGGACAAGAACGATGATGGCAATTATCAGAAGTTGAAGCAATCCTAAGCCACTGAAAATCTAAATGCGAAGGGTAGAAGAAACTTAGCCAGGAAGACTAAGTTTGCTGAAAAGCAAACTCAGAAACCTAACAGGTCTCTGAAGCCACCCCGAGGAACCCCAAAGAACACTCCAAGAAGGAAGATCGATCTAAGATCCGATGATTCTAAGATTCCTCCTTATGTTCCAAGTAGACAAAAACCTACTCCTAAGTGATTCATTCATAAATGGATTCCTACAGAAAGAGTGTTTAGTCTAAGTGGTTCTGTTTTTGAAGCACGAACCTAACTCCTGTTTCCTGTTTTGTGCAGAATGCGTCATGGACTAAGGCTCAATGGCTATTTGACAGTGGATCCGGGAAGCACATGATAGAAGACAAAGCAAACTTGGTCGATTATAGAGTATGTGATACTGGACCAAACATCAGGTTTGCGGGAGGAGAATTAAATCAATCTATAGGATTAGGCAACGTCAAATTGGATCCCTCACAATCTCTGACGTATTACATGTTAAAGGTTTGAAATATAATCTTCTAAGCATGAGCCAGTTTGCAAATAGGGGTATATTCAGTGAAGATAAAATTGAAATTCTGCAAATTGATTGACAATGCAAAACAGGCAGTCTTGGTTGCTAGGGGGAAAGGAAGTCTATATGTCACTGATATCAAAGTTTAAATTGAAGAATGATATCAAAGTCACGGCTACAGAGTTGAACGCTCTGGTGACTAATGATGATGAGCATGATGCTAAGGCTGCATTAGATAGACCTTCTGAATCATTTTCTCAGAAAGTCAGCATCAAAGGAAAAGGGAAAGCAAATGTTGAGCAAGCTCACAATGAACATATTACATTGAGCACTGATGATAATGAAGAAACACAAGGATTAGCACCAGAAGAGGACGAGATGCGTGTATCTCATTTGAAGAGATCGCTTCTTGCTCCACATATTTTCTCCTCGCCTGTTGTAACTTCCAGAGACGGTAAATTCCTCGGAAGAAGCACCGTGTTTCAATCTCTCAAAAACGAATTGGTTGCTGAAGATTCCCAGGTACTTAATTATGTACCAGATAACCTCAAGACAATTGCTAAAGTTCTACTGCATAGAGCCACTAGCGCGTTGTCTCATAAAGACTTAGGCATGGTTAGGGATGAAGACTGCAATAATGCCACCAAAGCACTTAACGAAGCACAATATGCTGCTCTAAAGGCTGAGTCTATCTTGCGTCCATTGGAAGAGCTGAACCAAAGGGAGCAGATATTCCTTAATGAGATTCAAGAGCTCAGAATGGAAGTTCAGAAGCTAGTTTAGGTGCACAACAACCTACAACAGAACTTCGAGTCCCTGTCTCTTTCTTATGTAAGTTTGAGTCAGTCACTCATGACTATGGGGGAAGAATTAGAGAAACCTACCCAGAAAGGTAGAGGAAAGAAGAGATAACAAGTCCCCTCTACAAGCCAAGTTCCAGAGCAGAACAAACCTTCTGAAGAACCAAGGACAAGGTTAAGAAGCATGATAACTAGGGGTTCTAAGACCCTTATTATATATGAAGGAATTAAGCCTTCTGAAGAAGGAAAGGAAGAAGGAGAAATCAAAGACAAGGAGGAAGCTTGCAAGTCTCCACTCAGAAACTATAATGATGATGATGATGAAGAGACTGACAGAGATGAGCATCCACTTCACAGAAAAAGAAAAAGAGTGGAAAGCCTTTCTGAAGCCCCTCTAGTTGAAAGAAGTAGAAATCCTTCTGAAATTACCAAGTCTACTCAAGGTGAGACTTCCAACAGAATTAACCCCAGAAAGCAAGTAGAACTGGAGAAAGGACTAAACAAAAGAATGCATAGGAACATGCAATTTCGCAAAGTTCAAGAAGAAGAAGAACAAGATAGGCCAGATGCTGCTCAGATTGAGTATGTCAAAACCAATGACAGTCAATCATCCTACAGAGGCATACATCTCCATAATGGATACTGGATTCTTGAGCTACAACATCTATTAGTAAACAAGAAATTTCCAGATTCTATCAATATGCAAATGATGGCATGGAGAACCAACAAGCCTACTCTGCTTAATCCAAAGAATACTCACAAGTGGCTTGATTTTGAGGTTCACATAAGGACAGAGGCTATGAAGAAGCCTTTGGAAGAAATTTGTCCTTATCCAAAGCCAAAAGAAGTGTATAAAACCAGAAAGCTGGATGGTACTCTCAGCAAACAAAACAAGCTAGGTGTTCAAACCTATGAGTCATTTTACATGACAAAGGAACAATACCAAGATGACATTGCATACTGTGAAGAAATTTACAAGTATTTTGGGTTATCTTTGCTGAAGATTAATCATGCTTGGGTGTGGGGAAAATACTTTTGGGTCAAAAACTTCATCGAGTCTAAGAAAGACTATCTGGAAAAATATGAAGAACCAGACAATGCTTACAAAGAAATTTGTGATTTAGCCAGAAAGACAGAGCTCTCCGTCAGAAGGTTACTTTATGAATATGTTAAAGACTGCATGAAGGTAGATCCTAATTGATTGAAGATGCTCAAGAACTTGAGGTTTTTGAACCTAAGTTGTTTTGAAGACTTGAAGAACTAGTTTATTAGGATGTTAACTTGGAGCTTAGACTCTCATGTTGTCCTAATTTACTTAGTATTTTGTAATCCTGCTGATTGTATTTACTTTGTAATACATTTATGAAAGTTATCTTATAAGTTGTAATGTCTTTCATCATACTATCAGAAACTATATATAAGAAGATAACTTGTCAGCAAAGATCACTTCTTGTGATTTGATTGATGTTTACTTTCTGCACTTAATTTATCTGATTGAATATCTTTTGAAATGATTAAGTGGTGGATTATTTTCACTTCCATGTTTGTAATAGAACTTTAAGATAGTCATGGGTGACTGATCAAAAAGGTGGAACTTTGTTAGGAATATCTTTTAGTGTATTTGATCAATCACCATGTAACTATCTTTAGTATAGAAAGGTGACTAGTGCTCTCGGTTCACTTGAACATTGTAAAAAGGAAATCACTTAGTATGTTAGTGTAGTTAAACTTTTATAGGATTGTTTTGGTCTCTGAATGTAATTTTTATATTTCGAAGATGACCGTGAAGAAGGATCCTTGCAATGGAGTTTAATCGAAAATTTGAACACTGAAGATTGCGCGAGTTTAATGAAGACACAAGGGATTAGTCTCCTCTGAAATGCTATGTTCAGAAAGCCTTCGTATAGTGCTTTTGCACCTTACATCTCTCTGAAGATATGTCATTCTGAGTCAAGGAGCATACTAGCTTTCTGATGAGCACATGTGTCCGTTGAGACTACAGGACAAGAAATAGTACAATTTATTAATTACACCGACTGTAAAAGTCGATTCCAGCAAGCCCTCTTTGAAAAACAAGATAGTGACTTCTGAGTACTTATTTCGAGATATCAACGGATTGAATTATGAGAAGCTCCAACGGATACTATTCGAACGACTCTCAAATTCATATATAAATATCAACCTTTAGAAGCTGAGAAAACCACACTCTGAACGCTAAACAACTCGAACTACGCTCATATTGTTATATCAAGCAAGTATTCTCTCAAGCTTTCTAACTACAGTTCTCCAAGCTTACAGTCAAATAGCTCGAAGAATTACTGGTAGTTCTAGGTGTCCTGAACCTTAACAAGAGATTGATTATCTGAGAAAGAGGTGAACACTCAGACATCCTTTCAGAAGTTCATTCTCTAGAACAACTATCAACACTTGGGTCAGAAAGGAGAATCCTTCCATATACTGAACAATTATATTAAGTTGCGATTCTTCTTCAGCTCTCTGGATAAATAGCTGAAAAGTTATTTAAAGAGAAGTCTGGCAATCAATCACATAACCAACACCATCAAGGCATGGAGTACAGGAAGTACTTGGTTTGAGAAATCAATGAAAAGCTCCAAGGTTATCTTGAGTACATGAAGTACTTGGCTTTATAAGCTAGGGAATAACTCAGGGGGAACATTTGATTGTGAACCATTTGTTTGTAAGTATCTAAGAATAGGATATATTGTAAGGTGAACTCAGTTGTCTGTTCTAGTGGATTCTAGGTCTCAGAAAGTCCGAAGTGGACTAGTTGGAGGATTACGCCACCTCCAGAAACCATTATAAGTTGTTGTCTTATTTACTTACTGCATTTACATTCTAGCAACACGCACTCACACATAATTACTGCAAAGCACATTAACGTTTATCTATCTCTTAAAGTCTTCCGCTCTTTAAATCTAAGTATCAGAAACCCCCAAGGTTTCTGAGAAATATTGTTTATCGACGAAAGTTTGTAAAAACTTTTCCCCCCCCCCCCCCCTCTAGTCTTTACCTTTGTTGTTATCTGGACAAACAATATTGTATAGTACAATTGTTGTACATAACACTTTGTTGATTGTCTTGTAATGTCCAATGTTCGTAAAAGTTATCCTTTGTTCTGTAATTGTTCTATCTGATGATCATACTCTCAGATACCATTAATAGAAGATAATTTGTCAACAAATATCACATCTTGTGATTTCGTTGATGTTTACTTTCTGCACTTAATTAACTGATTGAATATCAATTGAAATAATTAAGTGATGGATTGTTTTCACTTTCATATTTGTAATAGGACTTTGAAGCTAGTCATGGTTTACTAATCAAGAAGGGGGAATTTTGTTAGGAATCTGTTAGTATTTTTGATCAATCACCATATGAATTATCATAGTACAGAAAGCTGACTAGTACTCTTAGTTCACTTGAACATTGTAAAAGAGGAAATCACTTAGTATGTTAGTCTAGTAAAACTTGTAATAGGATTATTAGGTCTCTGAATGTAATTTTATATTTTGAAGAAGTCCATGAAGAAGGATCCTAGCAATGGATTTTAATCGAAGTTTTGAAGACTGAAGATTGCGCAAGGTTATGAAGACTAAAGGTTAAGTCTCCTCAAATAGACTATGATCAGAAAACATATTGTATAGTGTATATATTGCACATAACAAGTCTCTGAACATATGAAATCACTAAGTACAGGAGCATGCTAGCTTTCAAAAAGACTCATGTGTCCGTTGAGACTACATGAAAAGAAATAGTACGATGCATTAATTACACCGGCTAGAAAGTCGCTCAATGCATAGTCCTCTCTGAAAAATGAGAAAGGGACTTCTGAGTACTCATTTAGAGATATCAACGGATCGAATTTTGAGAAGGTCGAACAGATACTATTCAAACGACTCTCGTATTCATCTATAAATATCACCACTTAGAAGCTGAGGAATACACACAGGAACTACGCTCATATTTACTTATCAAGCAAAGTATTCTCTCAAGCATCTCAGGACCATTCTCCAAGCTTACTGTTGCGATTGAAAAGCTCGAAGAATCATTAGTAGTTCTAAGTGTCCTGGACATATAACAAGAGATTGTTATTCGTGAAAGAGTTGAACTTTCGGATACATATCTGAAGCTCATTCTCCAGAACAAATATCAATTACTTGGGATGTAAAAGAGAACTTACCATACATTGAATAAGTGTATCAAGTAGTGTTATCTCTTCTAAGCTCTCTGAAAATATAACTGAAAAGTTATACGAGAAGCTTTCCTGACAATCAACTTATAACCAACACCATCTAGGCGTGGAGTACATGAAGTACTTGATTTGGGAAATCAAGGAACAACTCCAAGATTATCTTGAGTACATGAAGTGCTTGACTCTAGTTGAACTCAATTGTCTGTTCTAGTGAATTCCAGGTCTCAGAAAGACCGGGTGGACTAGTTGGAGGATTACGCCACCTCCAGATACCACTATACTTGTTGTGTAATTTACTTATTCTGTATTTACATTCTAGCATAACACACGCACACACATTTACTACTGCAAAGCCCAAACTCATTTATCTATCGCTTAAGTCTTCCACTCTGAATTTAGGTATCAGAAATCCACAAGTTTTTAAAAAAAGTTTTTTTCCAAAAAAATTTTAAAAAGACTTTCCCCCCCTCCCCCCCCCCCCCCTAGTATTTTCTTTGCCGTTATCTGAACCAACAACTATTTTAATAATAAAAAGTAGACTTTTGAACAATAAAAGGTTGTAATAAAAGACTAGATGAGACAGTCTAAAACCCTTTCATAAGCCTAGAAGGTCAAGCTCGTAACATCATTATTCGTTCTACTCCATAGCACATACAATGTAAACTGTGGTGTGTAAAAACGAAAAATTAGCATGGCAACTTACTGAAAGAAATTGTACCGATTTCGAGAAAAGCAAAGAAAACAAGTTTGAAGTTTTGAAGTTTAAATTCCAAAACTTCAAACGAGGTCCCTGAGAAACCTTGGAAGAACTTGGTGAAAGTGAAAGAAATTCTAAAGCCGAAAAGGTTAAGATTATTGTAATGAGCTTGAATCATATCTGGGAACATACTAAGTATTTTTATTTCAACCAAGGAATGAAAAACATCACTCCAACAGAATTTTCCTCTCACTTAGCTATGGTCAACTATGAGACAAGTCAGAGAGGTCAAGTGGATGATCATAATACTCATAGTGTTATCATAGTGACACAGTAAAAATCTGAAAACAAGGATGCCAAAGAAGCGACTGAAGATGCTCTTTGTTGTAAAGCAAATGAGAAATTATGCTAGTCAAGAAATTGAGAAATAAATGCCAAAGAGAAGCTGATGAAGCATCTAGGCCCTCACTATCATTAGTACAAAAACATGCAGAAAAAGCCTAATCAATAAGCATCAAGTATTGAAGTTGCATAAATTGAAAATGATATCTCTTCCATATTCAGAAACATGGTCACTTCAAAGGGGATTGTCCCATTCTGAACAAGCTAAAGACATGTGACAAAAAAGATGGGAGAAATTTCAAGAGATGCTAGAGAGCTATGCTTTCCAAAGAAAGAAAAAAGATCGAAATTCAATTGGATTCTATCGATCTTGATGTCTAGTCTGATGAGTCAAAGCTGCTGTCACCATAATATGTGCCATTACTCACAAAGTATTTGACTTTGGTCAAAAGAACAAGGAAGTGTGTGGAGTTGCCGAGGAAATCTACCTGGATTGCTCAAATCTTGAGCCATGTCTAATGCCAATGAATAGGTAACCGACATTTCAAGGTTCATTAATTATGAAAGTGATGAGGAAGGAATCAAGGATTTAGAACACCTTAAAATGAACTAGATCATTATGAAAGAGTATTTTTGGTTGCTCAATCTAGAACCAAAATTCACAAAGGTAAAAGGAAGCATCTTGAAAATGAGTGCTCACATTTGCAACAAGTTTCTGAAACTAAGGATGTTGAAAACGCATTCCTCAAAGCTCATATTGTTGAGACAAGAAAGTTGCATTCTGAGGCTATGGAATTACTTCAAAAGAAGTGTGAAAGCCTTATTTATAATAATGAGGAACTAAAGAAGAAAGAATTGTCTTTCCAGTCTTATGCCAAAGCAAGTGACACATAGAATTGTGAAGTTGCTGAGAGAATGTCTCAAAAAGCAGCATGTTCTCAAAATGGTATTGGCTACAAAGCCATCGGTAAAATTCATGCCCAATAGTATAAACAAGAGTAAGAATGACGGATGAAAGCTTCAATTGTATTACAACTTGAAAGAGATGAAGGTCAACAATATCGGTTACATCGGGAAGTTTAAGAGATCAAGAGTTTACGATCTAGAAGATGTAGAGTTACATACAAGTTTCTTCTGCACATGGAAGATTGTTGAGATGTATGTATACCGAGTAAAATATTGAATCGAGTTATGAAAGTGCATGATGAGCAAGATCATGTAATACATGCAAAGCGTTTAATTTCTATTTGTCCACTCATTTTCCATTCTTCGTCCAATTGGTTTCAGCATATGGCCAACCATTACTTTGCCTTCGTAATACCGTATCCTACAATTTTCTCTGTACTGAATTCTTTCTTAATAGTATCTCAAATAAAATTAAAGTTATCGACGAATTGAGTATCCTACAATTTTTAACTTTCACGCTCCAATTTTTACCTTTCGCGCTCCAATTTTCTATTTCAATTTCTAAAGAAATTGTTACTCCACTAACTCTAAAAAGCCAGCACCACAAACAAACAAAAGCTAGTGGAAAAATAAATTATTCCATTGTGAAAATAAAATTAGATTTATTCACACAAATTATTCACAAGAGCAGCATCAATACTTTACTCTAATTTATTAGTAATTTACTTGAACTTTAAAAAGGAAAAAAGAATAGAAAAAGACAGAGAGAGAGAGAGAGAGAGAGAGAGTGTGTGTGTGTGTGTGAAGAAAATACAAAGACACAACATAGGAAATGGCGAAGAAGGAAAGAAAAGAGAGAAGAAGAAGATGAATTAAGCTTTCTATTCTGTTCTTCTAATCACTTTTTAGTCTCACTCTCTCTCTCTACCTCACTCATTTTCTCTCTCTGGATCTGTAAATACACAAGTAAAACTCCTTCAGTAAATACACAATTTATTACAGGCTTGCTGGTGCAATTGCAAGAATGAGGCTTTTGCTGGTGTAGCTGGGTGTCGTTTGGTTTCTTGCGATTAAAATGGTTATAAAAACTCTCTTTTAGTGTTTGGTTTTTGATAAAATTGTAGTCTTGCTTGTCAAAAGTAAGTTTATGTGCTGTTGCATGTCAAAGTTTTGATCTTGGTTGATTATTGTCAATTTCTTACACATTTATCAGTTTCTTGGATTTGGGTTTTGAGCTATGTATGTTGTTTTGGTTCTTAATAGCATGTTTATGTACTGTTGCATGTCAAAGTTTTGATCTTGGTTGATTTTTGTCAATTTTTTACACATTTAGCAGTTTCTTGGATTTGGTTTTGAGCTATATATGTTGTTTTGGTTGTTAATAGCATCTTTATGTACTGTTGCATGTCAAAGGTTTGATCTTGGTTGATTATTGTCAATTTTTTACACATTTATGAGTTTCTTGGATTTGGGTTTCGAGCTATATATGTTGTTTTGCTTGTAAATAGCATGTTTATTTACTGTTGCATGTGGAAAGGTTTGATCTTGGTTAGTTATTGCCTGTTTCAAGAATCATTTTAGTTTCTTGGAGTTTGGTTTTGGTTATATTTGTATTCTTGCTTGGCAAAACTATGTTAAAGTACTGTTGCCTGTCTTGAGTTTTGATCTCGGTTGATTGTTATCTGTTCTTGGTCCTGTCATTTCTATATCAGTATTCCGAATTGAGTTCGAGCATGGTGGAGTATTGAATAAGGTTCTTATCCCAATTTTAGGTATCCATTTGCTGCCAGAACTTCAGACCTTAATTAAATGTTTAGGGTAGAAGTGTAGTTGTTTGAGTTTGAGAATATGGCATGCTCTAAACAAGCATGTTTGGTGTTTTTCAAAGCATTTTATTCATTTTGTTTGTTCGATTAGTTTTTGGTATGGGTTTGACTTTGAGGTAGAAAGATGGTGTGTGTTCTATTTACTTATTTAGTCTTTACTCTCAAGTATACTTGTTGATATATTTTTGTGTTTTTTCTTGATTCCTTGTGTAATGTTTATATTTTATTTTCATTTTGTATAGGAAAACACATGCCAACAGTGATTAGATAATAATTTTTTAGTTGTTTACTTGACTAGTTCTTTCAAGTATGGAAATGTGATTTCTGCTTTCCCTCCATTATTGTTGATTATTAAGATAGTTGCTTACTTGCTTGATTATGAACTTGGATAAGAATATTCTGTTTATGGTTAGATTTCGACGCGTGTGTTTGCCGTGAAAGTTTGTCTATAGAAAAGAACAATGATAAGTTCTTTTTCTATATTCAGCTTCTTTTAACACTTGTTGTCTTTAAAGTATAGTTGATATGTTCTGGCGTGTGATTTGTTTTGAAATCTTGTGTCATTTTCAATTGCTTGACCTTTCGTTCCGTTTCCATATCTAATACGCTTGCTTGTTTTGTTGTTTTTACCCTATCCAGATAAATTTGCACATTCAGATCATGGCGAATTGGATTTGCTAGAGCTTTGAGAGCATTCTGGTCATATTTCGCTTTATCAGTGAAGAGCTATAATCATGAATCTCAATAATTTGATTGTTGAAACTGAAGATGCTTTTGCAAGTCTGCTCGAGCTTGCTGCAAACAATGACATTGAAGGCTTCAAAAGGTGCGCTGATCAGGATTCGCCCAGTATTCATGAAGTTGGGGTATGGTATGGACGACAAAAGGGAACGAAGAAGATGGTTCTCCAGCATCGAACACCTCTTATGGTAGCCGCCACATATGGCAGCATTGATGTGCTAAAATGGATTCTGTCTTTTCCAGAAGTTGATGTGAACAGATGTTGTGGTGATGACAATATGACCGCTCTTGACTGCGCGGTATCTGGTGGATCTCTGGACGCTGCTGAAGCTGTGAAACTACTCCTGGAAGCGGGTGCCGATCCAAACCTTGCAGATGCCAATGGCTTCTGTCCACATCACTCTATCATCAACTCTCCTAAGTTTCCAGAAATGAAATATTCTCTTCAGATGATGCTAAATATGGACACTTCGCTCGAGGAGGTTCCAAAACTTCGAGTCTCGATTGCCACTTCGGATGCTAAATCGCCCCCAGTTTCACCGGGTCGGGCAAATGGATCCCCGTGTTATACAGCAAGTACAAAGTTTGATGACCCTCCTGTGTCACCGTTTCCGGAGAGGAAAGAATATCCGGTCGACCCGTCTCTACCCGACATCAAGAATAGCATCTATACAAGCGACGAGTTCAGGATGTTCTCATTCAAGGTTCGGCCATGTTCACGTGCGTACTCGCATGACTGGACCGAATGCCCATTTGTCCACCCGGGGGAAAATGCTCGGAGGAGGGATCCGAGGAAGTACCACTACAGCTGTGTGCCATGTCCTGATTTCCGCAAGGGTTCCTGCCGAAGGGGAGACATGTGCGAGTATGCTCACGGTGTGTTCGAGTGCTGGCTGCATCCAGCTCAGTATAGAACCCGTCTCTGCAAAGACGGTACAAGTTGCAATAGGAGAGTTTGTTTCTTCGCGCACACTCCAGAAGAGCTTCGACCACTGTACGTCTCTACAGGATCTGCTGTTCCGTCTCCTCGCTCGAGTGCTAATTCAATGGATTTTGCTGCTGCCATGAGTCTTATGCCCGGTTCACCTTCTTCTGTCCACGTGATGTCCCCTTCACCATTCACTCCACCTATGTCACCAGTTGGCAATGGGATTTCGTCAAACGCGGGTTGGCCGCCCCAACAGAATGTCCCGACTTTACATTTGCCCGGAAGCAACCTCCAATCAAGCCGATTACGCTCGTCTCTAAATGCTAGAGATCTTCCGCCAGAAGACTTTAGTATGTTTCATGACATTGACAGCCATCAGCAGCAACTCTTACATGAATTATCACTCTTATCTCATTCAAGTATGTTGAATCGCTCCGTTTGTCCGAAAACACTAAATCCTTCGAACTTGGACGATATTTTCTCTGCAGAGGGCTCATCTCCACGTTACTCTGATCCCTCGTTAGGTTTAGCTGTTTTCTCACCTACTCACAAATCAGTGCTCCTCAATCAGTTCCAACAGCAGCAGAATATGCTATCTCCGATCAAAACGAACTTCTCCCCAAGAACCATGGATCAATCCCAGTTACAGGCTTCTTATGGCCTTCCTTCACCCGGGATATCAATGTCACCTCGTGGTGTGGAGCCTATCTCACCAATGAGTGCCCGACTCTCAATGATTGCTCAACAGGACAATCATCAGCAAAAGTTCCGAAGTCTCAGCTCTCGTGATCTTGGCACAAACGCGGCAGCTGCTGTTGCCTCTTTAGAAGACGGTTGGTCAAAGTGGGGCCCTAGTAATGGAGCACCAGATTGGGCGGTCAGTACTGAAGAGTTTGGTAAGCTAAGGAGATCATCTTCATTTGAGCTCCAGAGCAATGGTGGGGAGCCTGATTTATCATGGGTTCAGTCACTTGTAAAAGAATCTCCGCAGGATGCGAAGGACAAATTTGTTGCTCGTGTTACGACCGCAGGTATTAGTCCGTCCTTGGGGGAAGATATTAATTTCAATGGGGATACTGAGCAAGTCAATCCTGCTGTTTTAAGTGCGTGGATTGAGCAAATGCAGCTTGATAAGCTCATGGCTCAGTAGATCAGATACAGACTCTTCTATTTATGTCCGGTAAACATGATAATTTTTGGGTTTTTGGGGGTAAAAAGCTATAGAAAAGAATGCATTATGTTACCTAATGAAGGTTTAGGTTCAGATGATGTCGAAAAATGCTAATTATTTTGTGTCGTCAGTTCGTTCTTTTGAGCTAGGAGAATGAATCGTCGCAGGGTTAGTTGAAGAAATGCCCTGTTTCGGTAACTATTCTTCTTGACTTTTACCAGTGCATGAATGATGAATTCCATTTTGGTTATGTAGCAATCATAAATTTTCAATTCTATTTATGTACCAATTAATGACTTGTGCTTTTGAGCTCCCTTTCAGAATTTATGCTTATTAGTTGTCACCTGTATAATGTACTAGGTCGTCTTATCTTATGTTACATGATATAATGCTAAGGTTCAGTGAACCAAGATGATCAATGATGCAACACATGTTGATTCCATTTCACTCATGCCAAATGTTGATTTGAAATGGATTGAACTACTTTTGTGAGTGCTTTCCTGATTTTTCCTATATTTTGTGCCTTTTTCCTGCTAGATCTGTGTGATATTCTTGGATGGTTTTGGACTTTTAAGTAGTGGATCAATAAAGTTAGATTTTGAGAGTAACCCACAAGGTGAAGACTGAAGATAGAGATGAAAATTGGAAAATTTTGCTTTTTTGGCAACTTTTTGGTGATCAAGAACAGATGCTAGAGAAAAGTTTTCTAATCACAATAGGGAATTATAAATCTTGCTTTGGAAGAGATGATGATGGAATCAATTTGCAGGAATACCTGTTCTCATTTGATGCTTGCCTACTTTACATATGTGGGATTTTGTTAAGTACAATATTTTGTGGGATGAATGCATCATAAAAAAGGCAAAGGTAAATTGCTCAGATACCCCTATTATATGCAGTCAAATTATGGTTGGGATGTAGATAACTGTTAAATTTGCGCAATCGAAGTATTCACTTCAAGTTAAATTGGATTTTTTTTAATATTGTATTATAATTACGTAAGTGAACATGAACGAAGTAATCATCAATACATCGCTAGCTAATCTAGTCAGCATTCTCTATGTATAGATTAAAATCACTCATTTTAAGGAATCGAACCCGTGATCTCTTGGGTACGGGTTGTTTACGCTTATCACAAAGGAATTGAACCCGTGATCTCTTTGGTACGGGTTGTTTACGCTTATCACTCGGCTACAAACGGAATTCATTTATAATATACCATCTAAGTTAGATTTTAATTATTAGAAAAACATATTTATTTCAATTAAATTACAATACCTATGTCAGAGCATCCACAATCGGATAGGATGGTTTGGAATGGTAAGGCTTCGAGTATATATACGGTGAAGGAGGGCTATTATAAGTAGCAAAATTATGTAAAGCAGCAGCAACAGGCTGTTCGGTAAGGGAAGGGGTCGACGTCATGAATAGTGTAATGTTGGGATTTTCTGGTAAAGAATGTAGTTCCGGTTATGCCACAGTTGGTGAGACGTAGGATGGTTAGTGATCTAACATGTCCGATTTGTTTGGCGGGGGAAGAAACTTTGTTACATCATATGTGAGAATGTCACTTTTCTCGTCAGGTTTGAGCTTTGAGTGATATTTTAGTGAGTGTGGGGTGAATCTGTTGACATTGTCGAAGAATGAATATGAAAAATGTACAGGGAGCTAAGAAGGAAAGATTGGGAGTTCGTGATGTCGCTTCTCTGTAGAGCTATACATAATGGAAAACAACCTGCCCGCCCGCCAATCCACCAGCCAGTTGAAAATTTTAAAAATATTTGTCGTGGGTCAAAAAAATTAATGCGGGTGGCAGGTTCACGTGAAGTCACCCACCACCACCCGCCTATGCATACTTACATACATACTTTTTTTAAGCCAATACTTAGCATAGATAAAACAAGTTCAATTACACATTAGCCCCATTCAAAGCCACAACCCGGCGAGGCGTAGAACTAGATAAGTCCAAAGAGATCGATTGGTTAAGCCAACTAGGGCAACGATCCCAAATTCTAACCGGAAAACCTACATTAGCATAGTTTAAAGTACAATTGGACAGACCATGATCTTTCACAAAATCAGGAGAGCTAGCAAATTTGGCAAGTTTATCAGCCACTTCATTTTGCTCCCTATAGACACAAAAGATATTAAACTTATCAAACCGTTCAGCAAGATGGACGATGTCCTCGACTAGGGGCATTTGTTGCCACTGAGTTTCTACCTTCCTACAAAAAAAGAGAGCACATACTTAGAATCAGTCTGCACTGAAATATCCCTAACATCATTATTTAGAGCAAGTAAAAGGCCAAGTCTTAGGGCATGTAATTAAGCCATGTTAATGTCAGTTCTACCAAAATTAGTCATTGTAGCTTCCACAAAACAACCCCTATGATCCCTCAAAATACATCCAATACCAACTTTAGGAGTAGTTAAGTGCACATAACCATCAACATTTAGACATAAACTACCTTGTGCAGGAGGACAGACATACATACATACATACATACATACATACATACATACATATTACACATTTTTATTTTTAATATATAATATATAATAAATATAAGAAATAAAAATTAAACCTAGCTATTTCCTCATTCTACACAACATCTGGTATTCCTACTTTTTAATTAAATCTAGTTTTCCCTTTCACTCTCAATCGGACCCACTCGTTCTCCTCCAGATTTTCAATTATTAATGTTTGATATGATTTCTATTTAAAGTTCATTTACTTTAATTTGGATGTATTGGAACTTATATGTATGGTGACTATACTTGCTTATGGAATCTTTTATTTTGTATTGGAACTTATACTTATCTATTTCGAACATATTATAACATGCTTATTTTATAGGTTCAACCCATCTGCCATTCACCGCTTAAATGTCAGCCCACCCTTTGTTGTTTGATAAATTGTCCGCTCGTCATTGTTCAATATCATGTCCACTCGCTATAGGTGGGTCGGTTGAAAATTTGGTAAAAAACCGCCCACACGAATGCGTACACCCCTACTTCTCTGTGGTCTTTGGTATAAATGTAACCAATTGGTTACTGAGGGGCGTTCGAGTAATGCATTGGAGCTTACTTGTGGAGTTTGTAAGGCAGTTTCTATCTCAGCGAAATGATATTTTGGAGAAGCATGCTATGGGAGGGGGGGGGGGGGGGGCAGTAGCATGGGGA
>JAYMSP010003004.1:0-21575 GCA_036897095.1 Plantago elongata
TGTGCATCACCTATCAATAACGACATGACATACTCATTAATCTCATGAACAACCTCATTAGTGAGGGCAAATATAGAGTGGTCCTGGAAGTAACGCCCATCCCCAATATGTTCAATTAATGAAGGATATGCGCTACTTACGTACCATTGCAACAATTGAATTATCTACATCGCGGCTAAGTATATACTCACGCAATTTTTAATTCATCTTTTCCATCATTTTCATATCCAATCTTACCTCTCCGACCTGTAGAAGTCAATTCGTGAATTATGTAACTTGTTCATCCTCACTTGGGCACCCACTAGACTATTATGTATTGAAAGGTAAATATTAGATTATTAAATGAGCGTATTTAAATATTCAGTTCTTAATTACAAAATTGAAGTATAGATAAAGAACTCTATTTGAAATAATGATGACATCTAACTTGTAATCACATATTCTTTGTTAGTTGCAAAATCTAGTAACTCCAGATGACACCTGATGAGTACATAGATGCTTCAACAATGTCTTGTCTGCTTCATTTGGGATCAGTGCAATATACTTGCAATCAAATTTGACGTTAAAAATGTAAGTTCATAATAAAATAAGTATAAGGAACCATATAAATTCAAGTTAGGTACTTGCAATAGCACGTTCTTTGCCAGTTGAAGCACCTCACATGCATTTCATATCCTAGATTAGCTAGCAGATAGTGACGTTCACGATATCATACCTACTTCCACATGGAATAACGGGCAAAATAGACCTTATGGAATCAATAATTCAAAAAACGATAGATGTATTATTTGTACTTTATGATACAACAAAAAATTGTATATTGTCACACCAAATGTATAGTTTTAGGTGTGAAAACTGTATCATTTTCACTCTATTCTCCATGTCCTTATTTTTCATTTCAACTATTATATCTCCTTTTCTTCACCAACCTCCCTTTCTTGATGAGTCTTTTCTCTTTTGTTGATCACCTTTCCTCCCCATAGCTTATCATTTCCACCGCTATACCCGTTCACCCGTGCTCTTCCTCTGGCCTAAGGTTAGTTAATTCTTGCCACATTTGCAAGTATCTTGTAATATCCGATACATATACCCTTAGCCCTTCGATAATCAATATAATCACCACAACTAAGAGCACTCATTAATTTATATATTCATACAAACATGCACGCACACACTCACGAACCTAGAACTTGAAGAATGCATTTTGGTGTTGCCTAACTCATAAAGTAGTGGACAACTTAAGAACGAATTGAAACATCGAATGTACCCGTATATCCATTACCTTCCAACATATTCCTTGTCTGGACTTCCTCTAATTGCTCCTTTGTTTCCATCACCAAGAAGTTAACCGTCCATTTATTCTTCATATTTACTTCATTTATTTTGGTTAAGTCGATATTACAATTAACCGTCCTTGACGCTATAAAATTAATATATTTTATTAATGGGGCCGGTGTTAATAAAAAATATGTCTCCTTAATAACTGAAAGTAATTTGAAATTTTATATAGCTTGAATTATATATTTTTTATCAACTTATGAGTATCTATGTTTAAGATGTTAATTGAAAACATTTCACATTTAAATTTGAAATTATTACATGTTTATCATGTATTTTCTGGTGTACTACATATTTTGATGGATATAATCTACCTTGGAGTTGATACTTAGGATAATCTGGTAATGACTCCATATGACACTTGATGAATACATAGATGCTTCAACAATGTCTTGTCTGCTTCCTTTGGGATCAGTGCAATATACTTGCAATCAAATTGGACGTTAAAAATGTAAGTTCATAATAAAATAAGTATAAGAAACCATATAAATTCAAGTTAGGTACTTGCAATCGCACGTTCTTTGCCAGTCGAAGCACCTCACATGCATCTCATATCCTAGATTAGCTAGCAGATAGTGACATTCTCGATATCATAACTACTTCCACATGAAATAACGGGCAAAATAGACCCTTTTGGAATCAATAATTCAAAAAATGACAGATATATTATTTGTACACTATGATACAACAAAAAATTGTATATTGTCACACCAAATGTATAGTTTTAGTACTGTATTATTTTCACTCTACTCTCCATCTCCTTACGTTTCATTTCAACTATTATATCTCATTTCTTCACCGACCTCCTTTTCTTGTTGAGTCTTTTCTCCTTTATTGATCACCTTTCCTCCCCATAACCTATCATTCCTACCGCTAGTCTTGTAAATTGGTAGGAACCCGACCCAACCCGAAATATAAAAAAATCCGTTGGTAGAAACCCAATGCTCATTTACGGGTTCTGGAACCCGAACCCGTACCCAACCCAAAAAATTTTTACGGGTCGGGTACGGGTGCTAAACCCGTAACATTTAATTAGTCCATACCACCCGTTATATCAGATACCCCTTTCTTCTTCTTCACCGCTTCTTCTTCATCGTTTCTTCTTCTTCTTCTTCATCTGGCTATCTGCTGTCTTCTTCTCTAAATCGAATTGATGGACTAATAGTCTGATACCAATCTATCTGAGGCTGTCTTCTTCTTCTTCATCGTCGCGAGTCTCGCGAATTTTGATCTCCGAAATCGATTTATGTTCATTCGAATTGGCTGTCTTCGATTCTTTCATCATCATTTGAATTGTGCAGCTATGAAGAGGCGAAAACGCAGTGGTGGATCTGAAGCAACAATCCCTGGGTGGAAATTAGTGACTCTTTTTATTATTTGAAACTTTGGAAGGAAGCTAATCTGAAGAGTGATGGATTACAGTTGCTGTTATTTTCTGAAATTAGAGACTCTTTTTATTTTCTACTTGTTTATTTTTCTTCAGACACTTTGCCTAATATTAGAAAAAGCAAAAAAATGATTTGTTCAAATTAGACATTGAAGTATGAAAACTTGGATGGAATTTTGTTTATTTAGCTTTAGAAGTTTAACATTCATCCTTGAATACACAAAATGATCATGACTAGCAATTTACTGTCAACCATAACAAGCAATGTTACTTATGGGCCGGGTCCGGATCGGAAATGTGCCGGGCTGATTTTCGGGTTTTGGGCCGGGTGCGGACGGTCTTCGGGTTGGATCTTTGACCGGGTTGGATTTTGAACGGGTTGGGTGGTACATGGATGCGTGTACAATACCCAACCCGAACCCGTATTTAAATATATTATCGGGTTTATGCGAGTTTTGGATCAGGTTGGGTCAGGTTTCCTACACATTTACAAGACTACCCACCGCTATACCCGTTCACCCGTGCTCTTCCACTGGCCTAAGGTTAGTTAATTCTTGCTACATTTGCAAGTATCTTTTAATATCCGATACATACACCCTTAGCCCTTCGATAATCAATACAATCACCACAACTAAGAGCCTCATTAATTTATATATACATACAAACACGTATGCACACACTCACGAACCTAGCACTTGAAGAAAGCATTTTGGTGTTGCCTAACTCATAAAGTAGTAGACAACTTAAGAATGATTGAAACATTGGATGTACCTGTATATTCATTACCTTCCAACATATTCCTTGTCTGGACTTCCTCTAATTGCTCCTTCGTTTCCATCACCAAGCAGTTAACCGTCCTTTTATTCTTCGTATTTCCTTCATTTATTTGGTTAAGTCAATATTACAATTAACCGTCTTAATGGGGCCGGTGTTAATAAAAATATATCTCCTTAATAACTAAAAGTAATTTGGGATTTTATATAGCTTGAATTGTATATTTTGTATCTACTTATCATCAATATATATGTATAGGATGTTAATTAAAAACATTTAACATTAAAATTTGAAATTATTACATATTTAGTACTTATTTTCTGGCGTACTACATATTTTGATGGATATAATCTACTTTGGAGTTGATACTTGAGATAATCTGTTTTATGTTAATATGTTTTATAGTAATATGATGTTACTTGATATTGTATATTAGACTTGTATATTGAATAGATTAGTGAAAATATATTATTGTTAAATAAATAATCCTATTAAGGTGATTGTTAAACGTACTATTGTTAGGATAATAAACTTAAAGCCAGTAATGGATTGAATTTCCCCATAAAAATATAATATCACGTACATGCTGCTCAAAATAAAGGGAAAATAATTTGCATGTAGTTTGGCTGGATGAAAAAATAGCATGAAGTTTGCATGTTAAATTTTCCCCAAAAAAGATGATAAAAATAGAATGGAAAAGAATTTGCATGAGTTTGGATGGATATAAAAAAAGGGAGGGAAATAATTTGCATGCATGATTTATTATCCCCTACAAAATAGGAACATTAAAAACTCAATTGTTTTGAAGAAGAATTTGCCACATAGAGTGTTTGCTCATGTGGCATGATTCTCCTCTAAGATAGCTCATCATTTTTAAATAATATATGTATATGAATAAATCTGGGAAGTTTGTTTAAACAACTAAATTGATTTTTGATTATGTTTAGGATCAATTTGTTTTCCTTCTTAACCCCATAAGAAATCTAGGTGAGTATTTGTTTGTAGAAATAACTAAAAAAAACACCCATTAAATTTGTCTCAAATTTTATTTTACAAAGACAAAATTTTAAAATTAATCTTTTCATATGTTTTCATCTTTTCTTTATAATTTCATAACTAAATTAGCGTTACATCATTGCTAAATAAGACCCTCAAATCTTCCTCTTTTATAGCTCTGGTGCTATAAAGTGCAGTTCAATTGGAGTTACAACTCGTCCGAGGTACATTTGCAGTTTCGTTGTAGTTGCAACTATACCTTAGGTGACTTTGCCGGAGCTCTGACGAGGTGGTGGTGGAGATTTTATATTTTTTTTAAAGTAAAAAATATGTTGTAGATTAATTATGTGAGTTATTGTAATTGAATATTGTGTAAAAAAAGTTAAAATTGATTTGTTGTAGAAAAATAAAAGAAGCACCCTTGCTAGGTGGGACACAAAAGTGCAGAAAACAGTGCCGAAAGATACGTCGATACCGTATTTTGTGTCGGTTCAGTGGTAAACTCACATTGCAGCTTGTTTGAACTAAAATCCGGGTTCCACAGGCCCATAGACTTACTCTCACTCCCACCTATAAATCATACGAGTATCCAATAGTATCTCTTTCTCAACTATTTCTATCAGAAAAACTTCCTAGCAAAATATCATTCTAATAACAACAAATATTGTAGTGATGGATGTGTACATTTCTGAAGAGTACGTGATCAAACGGAGAATGGAGAAACGGGAAGCCGCTTCTTTGCCAAATTCGAGTTCCAATTGGAAGTCCGGATCAAAGAGCAATAACAAGGGGAAAACAAATCCCAGCTCTTCGCCAAGGATAGCGTCGGCAAGTTCCGGCTTTGGCAATGACATGTTTCTTGGCTGTTTTTCTGCTTAGCTTCATGTAATAGTAGTTGGTTAGTTGGTTGGCTTAATTTTGGTTAAAATTAGGTTCAAATCTTCCATTCATTCTCGGTTTGATGTTGTAGCTAGCTAGATTGTAAATAGTTGTATGGTAATCCGGAACTCTTGATTTATAACAATATTACTAGCTAGTACTTATGTAGTATAGATTTTGTACTCGCAATACTTATGTAGTATAGATTTTGTACTCGCAATAGATTATAATGTTACTACTAATTTATATTCTTGAAAGAAAAGACAAAGATAACATGATCGTGGCGAATAACATAATACTATTTCTTTGACCAACAAAACTATCAACAATTTAATACAATTTTTGTCAAATAATGTATATTTATATTAATATAAGAATAATTGAGTGGACCCACTTGTTCTTTTCTTCATTTCACTAGTTTCATTTATTTATCTCTTCATCTTTCTCTTTAAATTTGATTTTGTCTAATTTAAAATACCTATAACTTAAAATAATAAAAATAAATAAAAATTACCAACAACTATATTTTTTCGAGATATATAAATAAAGACCACTTTTGACTATATTTGAATTATTTTTTCGAGATCTATAAAAATCACTAACGACTTTATTTGAACCTTAATAAATTATAAAACGAGATCCAAAAGTGTAATTTGTTTATATTGAGGTAATAATTAAACTAGCAACATGATATGATAATCATATAGGGTAACCGGACTGAACATCATACACATATACCGGATAATTGGTATAGTTACCGTGCATTGCTTACGGATAATGGACATCAAACACGTGTACCGTGCATTGAATACGGATGACGGGCATTGGGTACGGATACCGGGCAATGGGTAAGGTTGTCGGGCATTGCTTAGGGATACCAGACATCAAACATGGGTACCGTACATCGGAGACGGGTGACGGACATCGAACACGGAGAACGGGCACAAAATACGAATATCGGACATTGAACACGAGTATCGAGCGTCAGATTCGGTTACCGGTAATTTTTTAATATAAATGATTATTGTTAAATATTTAAGATATTTATAAGAGTGTTTAAAAGTTAAAATTAGTATTATATTTTTAAAATTGTTTTACCATTATTTAAGATTCAAATAACGTTGTTAGTGATTTATATACATATTAAAATAATAATTTAAACATTGTTGAGAATAATCTCTATTTATAGATCTCGAAAATATAAAATTATCGGTGATATTTATTTTTTTTTACATTTTTATTTTTTAAGTAATAAACATTTTAAAGTGGACAAAATTAAAATTTAAAAACAAAAAAATAATGGATGGGAATGTGACAAGTGTCAGTAAGAAAAAGAAGGCTTTGAGGTGTTTATTATACTTTAAAAGGTAAATATATACATTCAACACTAAAATTATAGTGATTTGATTAAACAAATTTGATAAAAATAAATATAAATAACCTCTCCCGTACTACTTCCTACATGAATTGAGGGCATCATGAAAATATTTGGAGTGTTTAAAAATTGAAAAGTGGGAGGTGGGCAATATTGGGGTTAGGGGTGACCATTCGGATTAATTCAATCCAATCCGATTTGATCTGAACTTCGGATTAATTCGAAGTTTCCGAGCAACTGAGGGTCGATCCATAATCCGATCCGAATGGTTCGGATCGGATTCGGATTAATCCGTCCCGGATCAGATTTTTTCGGATTAATCCGAATACAAAAAAAATTACACTTTCAGAAGAAATGGTCATCATATGATTTGAGAAAAGTGCAAAATTGGCAGTTATCTGAAGTGAGCTTAATGAAAAAATGCGTGCAATGGCAAACCCTTCCGTTCTTATCCAGCACCAGCCAATCGCATTCCTCCACCACTCCATGAGCCACCGCACGGTAGTCTACTACTCAGCATCTCCTTCCACCATCAAAGTTCAACGCTCATTTTCAATTTCAGCTGCACAATTAGACGCCACCAATGTCTCCACCGGCCGCTCCGGTTCGCTCGCTTCTGCTCCGGCTCATTCACTCGGCAAAATTGACGTTAACCCCCCCAAAGGTACTCGTGATTTCCCCCCTGAAGAGATGAGGCTCCGGAATTGGCTTTTTCACAACTTTCGTCAGGTACTAGTACTAGTATCAGCTTAATTGCATTCATTCATTTTGCTTTGCTTTTGTTTCATTTCACTAATTCTTAATGCTTACATTCATAGGTGTCCAGTTTGTTTGGTTTCGAAGTGATTGATTCACTAATTCTCAATGCATACAATGATAATATGTGTCCAATAAGTTTGGTTTCGAAGAGATTTATTTCAGTTATTCTCAATGCATACTATGATAGGTGTCCAGTTTGCTTTGTTTCAAAGTGATTGATTTCACTAATTCTCATCGGTGTCCAATTTGATTGATTTTGAAGTGATTGATTTCACTAATTCTCAATGCATACTGATTGCTGTCCAATTTTATTGGTTTCAAAGTGATTGATTTCATTAATTCTCATTGCATACAATGATAGGTGTCCAATTTGTTTGGTTTCGAAGAGATTGATTTCCCCGTGCTTGAGTCCGAGGCCTTGTTTGTCAGGAAGGCTGGGGAGGAGATTAAAGACCAGGTCTCTCTCTCTTTCTATATATTTGATATATTTACTGTATATACACTATATTATGTCAGGCTGGTTTTTGTGTTTGAACTGCAGCTGTTGAAAGAGTAGCTTGGCACGTTTAAGCTTCAAAAACATGTTTTACACTCAATCTATCACAACTTTCTTTAGGGGTATGTGTAACTGAGTAATCATTAGGCTTGCTACCATTTAGTTACGAGAAAAATTGGACTGTTTGTTTCGTACATTCTCTACTCATAAAGGAAATTTTGTTTTTGATGCAAAAAGTTCAAAACTAAAATAATTTACACTACGATTTATTTGTCACAAAGTCCATTACATCTGTGCTACACAAACATGTTCTCACATATTACATGAATGCCAAATTTTAAGCTTCTAGATACTTGATAGAATTCACTAATAGGGCCACTTTTCTTTTACCGATACAATAAACCAAATTGAATCTGTATGACTAAAATGTTTGGGTAAGGCTATTTATGTAATTTCAAAGTATGGGGAAAATGATCTGTATGGTTGCTTATCATGCTTATTTGTCTGGCATGGATTAAGCTGTACTGCTTTGAAGATCGTGGAAACCGTCGAGTGGCGTTAAGACCTGAACTTACCCCCTCTTTGGCAAGGCTTGTTATACAGAAAGGGTAGGGCAGATATATGTAATGTACTATGTTCAGTGAAATTTTGGCCTTCATTATCTAGCTAGATCTCTTTGTTTCTATATGACATACTTTATATTCTTCTTCAGTCCCAGAGAAGCTTGCCATATTGCACTTTGAGGCATCCTGGTAGAAATGGTACCACTATAAATATGTATTGCCCATTGTGTAACCATTGGTACCCTAAACACAATTGGCCACATGCTTACAACTTTACCACACTTTATCTATTCTTCATTCAATCAATACTGCACTTACATTATTTGTTCGTTCTTTACTACCCCAACCAACCCCACCACCCGTATAGTATCTAGTATTCAGTACGCTCCCCGAATATGTGGGTTCAAGCACCTTTGTTTCCTTAATTTGCTTTAGGTAAATGATACCATTGTTCCTGGAGGGAGCACATTACTCAGATATCTATGTACAGATGCTATTTTGATCTCAATTTTTATCTCTCCAGAAAATCTGTATCCCTTCCGCTGAAATGGTTTGCTATAGGGCAGTGCTGGCGGTATGAACGAATGACCAGGGGTCGCCGTCGTGAGCATTACCAATGGAACATGGATATTATAGGTGTACCTGGTGTTACTGTATGTATGCTACTTATTCTCTCTTTTTTTTCATGCTCTTCCTAGAAGTATTTTACAGTAAGTGCGAATTCTCTTGATTTTAAAGTTATTGCGTTGAACTATTATTTTGTTTTTAGGACTTTGAGGTTTTAGTAACAAAAGTTATATCATGTTTTGTACTTTATTATAGACCTATAGTTTCTAAACATGGCATCTCAGACCAAAAATATCGTTTGACAGCATCTTCAAGTCCACACGTTTTAGTTACTTGGGAATTTTCTGATTCTTAGTTTATGTTATGCAATCACCTGCCGGTTTAGTTACTCTGACTACTTAACAAATCTTCTGGTTCTTAGACACATCTAATTAAAATCTGGAAGGGACTTTCTTCTTCTGGAATTTATGGTTACTGTTTGATTAAAGTTAAAATTTCACTTGATTTCCATCTGAAGCAACTTTAAAAGGTCAAGTATTGTTTTCAAACTAAAGTTCAGAAGAGGGTGGCTTGGAAACTTTCTGAGCAATTGAAACTCTAGCAGTTTATCAAGGCTCATTGCATCATCCAATTACGACTCTGCTGTTCAGTTCTGATTGTTTGCAGTATCGTGTATTTATTTTGTTCTATAAGTGTATGGTCTTACATTTTCTTTTTCTTCTTTTGTGTTTTTCATTAATTCCATCAATAGCATTATAGACATGAAGCAAAGTTTTGAGTTTAAAGTCTCCTTTGGGGTTTATTGTGAAGGAAGTAAAGTCAAAGAGTTGTTCGTAATATTTCTAAAATCCAAATCACTTCTCATCTGCTGTTTCACCTTTGAAGGAACCGGATTTATTGCATTTTTACAATATTTGAGCAACTGTGTTGTTTAAGCTTCCTCTTACTGTACTGTATAATCTTTGCCTTTTAAGTATTGATCTTAATGAATCTCCTTTCAGGCTGAAGCAGAGCTTATTTCTTCTATTGTCACCTTTTTCAAGTGCATTGGAATCACATCATCAGATGTGGGATTTAAAGTATCTAGTCGAAAGGTGTGTGAACTAGCATATATATATATATATATATATATATTTTTTTTTTAATGATACAAAATACGGAGGCCATCTGTACTTTGTTGAACTGGTTCGGTCACTGTATCATCGCCACTATGATGATATTCTCCATTGAGATTTATCGACTTCTGAATATTTTTGTCCGAGTTCACATCCACATTTAAGTCATTTGTTGTGTATACCAAGCGTGACCCTACAATCACCAGACAAGGTCATAAACATATGAATCTTATGTTTTGATAACCTAATTTTTTTTTTATCGTGCTATTATCTCCAGTTTCACGATCATTTGTAATCATGACACGCCTTCAATTTACATAATTTTGCAGCCTACAGACCTTTCATAAAGCAATCTTCTTTACTCCGATTGAAATGGAATTTTGATGTTTATCATGTAATGGTTCTTCCTACTCGCCTATTCGTTCTGTTTCTGTGTGTTGCCTTTAATTTTGTTTATTCATCTCTAATAATTTCGTAGGTCTTGCAAGAAGTACTGAGGCGTTATTCCGTCCCAGAAAGTTTGTTCAGTAGGGTCTGCATAATTATAGACAAGGTTAGTTGTTAAGCTTGCAAATGTCCTGCATAGTGCGTACATTGTTTTTCCTCCCTCAGCCAATCGATACACTGGTAAATTCTTCTGTTTGTGTAAAAGATAATATCAGGAAAACAAAACGGTGTCATTAACAAACCTTGACTTTGAACTTTTTTTTTACTAACTGATATTATTTTTATTTGCACCTTTCTTTGTTATTCTTTGCACATTATCTTACGAACATTCATAGAGTAGAGGGTTTTAGGGATAAGGATACATAGGATTTTGATATAGCAAAAAGCTACTTTTTTGAAGATTTATTGAAAGAACTAAAATAAATTAATGTTTGAATAGACTAACCAACCTAAAGGCGAAACGTCTCTTTTGAGTGAAAAGACTAATTCCTGAGTCTTGACTACTGAATCATAAACCCTAATACTACTCTCTTATATGCTCCCTCCGGCCCGAGTTCAAATTGTCACCTAGAAGAGTAAGTCTTAGGAGAGACGGTCGGTCTTATAGAGAGACTGATGGACTAACACTACAGTTATAACGAAAAACATTAGAGGTTTTATCAAGAACATCAAGTGATATGAAATGTTCACTCATAAACATTACTCGTATTACTTAAAACATTATACATATAATTAAGAACATCAATCCGTCTTTCCAGTCTCTCATTAATAGATGTCTCTTCTAAGACTTTGTGCTAGAAAATTTATCTCCTACTTTATTCACTCTCTCTCCTCTACTTTATTTACTACTCAATACTTTGTTCACTCTCTTTCCCACTTTATCACCATGACTCTTACTTTATGTATTCTTCTCTTAGAACTTGTGTCTGGGCCCAGGGGAAGTTCATCGCGGGACGGAGGAAGTATAAAGCAACTTCCCAGTTTAAGTTGAACTCTATTAATAGGCATAACCAACAACTTAATGTAATTTGAACTGTAATAGGTAACTTGCCTATAAAAACCAAAACTCTATAATAATAACAAGTATAACTAACAAGGAATAGAGTAGGATTATGTTGTAGCCAGTCTAAATATCCAAGCACTGTCTATTCTACAATAAATAGGATTGACAGAGCTCTTGTTTGTCCAAGTATAATAATCCCCTTTACTATCTCAAACAACTCCACTTGATCCATCATAAGAACCAACTCTTCATACTCACCAGCATGAACTATATTCCTTCAATTCTAACTTGGGGTCTTAACACATTATTAAAGTCCCCCATTAAAATCCATGGCCTTTGCTCAGACACACTTATATTATTGATTTCATTCCACGGAGCTTTTCTTTTCTACACCTGGTTTTGGCCTTATATTGCAGTGAGCCAATGAAGAAAAACACCACCTATAGAAGGAGTTGGGCAGTGTAACAGCTGTTCAGAACCAACAATAACTCTCCCATCAAATCATCTGCACATTCCATAACACCCATTATCTACCATTTGCATGAAACTCATAGTTATCTACATAGGTCCACTGTCTGCCCAGTTTTTCTCTAATACCATCCCTTTTTAACCCTTGTTTTAATAAGCACAGCAATCTCGCAATTTAACCTGGAGAGACAGGAGCTAATCTCTCTAACCTTTGCTGCTTTATTCAACTCCCTTACATTCCATGAGATTGTCATGAAACATTATCATCTACCACGAGTCAAATTCCTCAATGTGGCAAATCCATTCTGGCACTCAACTTGTCCTACAGTGATCACAGTAATCGTGGCTCACTCAAATGATCTTTTCCTTTGGTTCTACATGAACTACCAACAGTCTTCCACCCCTCCTGTGCTATACTCAGTCCATTTTTTGCTTTGTATTCACCACCACAGCTTGATCATCTGCCAGTGACATTACAGACCTAGCTATCCATTGCTTTTTTCTTCTACTTCTTTTTCCGTGTAACTGGAGCACCACAGTTATGACCAACCTTCTTACAATTCTCACAGTATAGAGGTTTCCATTCATATTCCACCACTTGGTTCAGTATTTTACCCTTAAAATCTCGGATAGTAATGGTATCAGTCAATTTCTGCGTATATCAACCTCCACAAGTAGACGTGCATAAGATACATGCAACTTATTTTCAATGCATTCATCCGTAAAAAGAGGTTTCCTGACAGCACTTCCGATCTTACCCAAATTACAAGTACAACCAAAGATGAAGAGGCAGGTTGGGTAACTTAATCCAAATGGAAGGGTCCGCATCATGTCATCCTTCAAACAAAAAACTAGATTTCCACTCTCACAAGAACATTTTCGTATTATAGATCGTATAAGGGCCACTACTCTTAACAGCATCATGATCCTTAGCTGATTTAAAATGCAGAAGGAAGTATCCTTCATCATTATAATACATATCAGGCAAAGTGACGGAGTTCCAGAACTTAAAGTTTCACCGCATTCATTGTCAAATCTCCACTTAATACATACATAATCAAAGCATTTTCCCAAAATTATAGCTCAAAAAATTGATTTCTTTATTAATTTATATTTGTGTATGATTTATAAAATTACTTTTTTTTTTGTATAATTTAAAATGGCCTTTTTGTGTTTGTTAACAATTAAACCCTGATTCATTCTCGTAAAGAAATGTGTCCCTTGAATTCAATAATTTTTTTTCTATTTTCGAATTTGGTCAAAGGCGTCAAAATTACATCTCTGACTGCCATCACCAGGTTCACCTGAAAATTTGGAAATCATACTTAAACATCAGGGTGTTGTTGGTTTATACCTAAATTGGGCACTATCATTGTATTGTACCTGAATTGGCACTGTAGCATATTTTAGTCTACCTCAAAAAATTTACCCAGTAATTTTGCCTTACAAAATTCCAAGTAGAAGTCATATTTGCAAGCACCACATAATAGCTTAGAAGCCCGTCAAAAGCAGATTTAAAAACCTCCCGCAAACACGCCTCTCTAATTAAAAAATTAAAGAACCTTGCTGCTTTATTGTATGTCAGCCATGGTTGCTCTTGTTTTTGTGCTGGTTCGAAATGAAAATCCAACATGCTGTGATATTTCTGTACTTTGTCCCCCCCTGTCACTGCTTGTATTGGTCCTCTGCAGATAGAGAAGATCCCAATTGATGAGGTTAAGAAGGAATTGAAGTCAGCCGAGTTATCAGACGAAGCTGCTGAGGAACTATTAGAAATCCTCTCTGTAAAATCATTGTCAAAGTTAGAAGGTCTGTTGGATGTGTAACTTGGCTCTCTGATTCTTCATCTTTGGCGTATAGTAATATAAAGCTATGAAATAGATATTCAGATCTTAGAGTTCTGGGATTTTCCATCATTGTTCAGACTTATATGATCTGTTAGGATATTCTATAGGTTATTATGTATATGGGGTTAGGGCTCTATCTTGATAACAGTGTTGGAACCCGTTTGGAACCTTTTAAATTGGTCTTAAATGACCATCTTTCCCAATGCCTTTTACTCTCTTTCCACTATTTATCAATTCTCAATTAGCACTCAATTTCACTAGTACTGAACTCACGGAACTATTCCCAAACACACTCCAGCTTTAGTTAATGGCCTTCTGGAGGGTTGTACAACGGTACAACATTATCATGGTCTTTTTTATTTTCTCTTTTGTTTATTATTCTTATTATTATTTTTTTTTGCGTTGGGGGATGGGGAAGCTACATTTGCTTGTATGGTACACAAAATGTGAAGTCAACCATATTGTGAATTTGCCATGCTTGGATTTGTCATGGTATGTAGGATATACAGTGAATAATATTTACAGATTCGTCATGCTTAAATTGCTAGTGCGTGAGAGCTTGGTCGCCTGTTTCAATGCTGAATCCCATTGTTTCAATATTGATTCCGTTCTTTTATTTCCCATGATTGGGTTGATAAATGCTTAAATCCTCACTTGAGCCTCTCTCGTCTTCCAAAAAAATGTGTCGATACTATCTTCCTGCTGTATTTGAAGCATTAAGAATGGATTTAATATCTGTGTTGTGTTATTGAACTTTACAGAAAAACTCGGCTCCTCAGTGGAAGCACTCACTGACTTAAAGCTACTGTTTTCACTAGCTGAAAAGTATGGTTACAGTGAGTGGATACAGTTTGATGCATCCATTGTGCGTGGCTTGGCCTACTATACTGGAATTGTATTCGAGGTAAAAGTGTGTATGTACAAGTAACAATTAGCTACCATCATGTTGTTTGAGTTTGTACTTTCTTCTTTGAGGGAGCGGACGAGCAGAATGTTTTTGCTCGTAGATGCTTGAGTAATAATGTACCAACTGAGTGAGTGGCAAAAAAACAGCCACTTCTTTCTTTGTAAGACGTTAAGCAAGGCAGACATTACTTAGTCTCAAGATGAAAAAGAGGAGGAAACTTATTTAAAATGTAAGGGGCCTCATATAGTTTTCTGTCCTTGGTGCCATTTAGGACTGAACTGGGCAAAATGTGTGGGGCACTGTTTCCACAAATCCCTGTGACGCAACTACATCAGTTATGATTCTTCAATATCATATTTGTCATTGTGTGAATTTTGCACTAGGTTATGCATCTTTTGTCATGCTGGCTACTTTTATTTTTATTTTTATTTTTATTTTTATTTTTGTGGGATGATTGTCAGAAAATCTTTAATAATGAAAAACAAAGTATTACACAAGCTGTGCACCGTAAAGTTAGAGAGGGAATAAACAGGAGGATAGCAATTACTCTGGACAACATATAGGCCTTTTTGTTGGAATATGCTTGTAATATATAGTATGGATATTTGGATGCTGGCATGATTAGGCTCATCACAAGTTATTTGCAGACTACAGTATGGTTGTAAAGTGGAGTATCTTTAGCTGATGGTTCGATTTCTTTTTGCAGGGATTTGATAGAGAAGGGAAGTTGCGGGCTATTTGTGGTGGTGGGCGGTATGACAAGTTGCTCTCAACCTTTGGAGGTGATGATATTCCTGCTTGTGGATTTGGATTTGGTGATGCAGTTATAGTAGAAGTATGTAGCATATTCTTCTTTCTAAGTAGATTATTAGCATTTTTATCTACTAGTTCAAACTTGCATTCTGACAAATGCCAACTTATAACTTTCTTTGTTATAAGCTGCTTAAGGAGAGAGGACTCGTGCCTGAACTCAACCCCCAGGTAGAAAGCATTGTCTGTTCGTTAGATCCAGATCTTCAAGGTGCAGCAGCCGCAGTTGCTGCCAGACTTAGAGAAAAGAGTCAAACTGTCGATTTGGTCTTAGAAAATAAACCACTTAAATGGTAAGTGATGATTTGAACATAAGTTTCTAATTTTCACCAAAATATACAACATGATTCTTGCAGTTTCATTACTTCATTGTTTTCTCTGTGGGATAACAGCATAAAAATCTGTGTTATATGCCTGCAACTTGCGCAAAGAAGCTCTTTTAGACTTTTATTTTCTCCGTGCACCTTTCTTTGTCAAGTTTCATAACCTTTACATCTGTCATCCCATTTTAAAGATTCAAAAGTATTTTGTTGTGTCTTTGAGACATTCTAAATTTGGAAAGAAATACTGGTCTGGTGTATGGAGTTCTTAAAACTCACAAGGATTCTATTCAATAAATATAATATAGGGATTCCACAGCACGAAGTAAGGCTAGGGTGATGTTCCTCTATTTTGATTATATGCATCCCTATGGTACAATCTGAGATTTTGTTGTCTGTTTGTATATCACTCTAGCTTAATCTAATTGCCTCTCGTAATCTGCTTTGCTTATGCTCAGGGTCTTTAAGAGGGCAGCGCGAATAAATGCGCAAAGGCTGGTACTAGTAGGAAATGCTGAGTGGCAGAAGGGTATGGTGAAAGTAAAAATCCTTTCATCTGGAGAGCAGTATGAAGTTAAAATAGATGAATTAGAATAAATAACTGAGCCTCTCCGATAATTTTTACATCTTCATTCTTTAAATTAGGACATTTTCAGATTTGAAATGTATATATTGTCCCCATCAGCTGCGGATCCAAGTAATAGTAGTATGAGAAGGAAATTAAAAATTAATTTACACTGTACTTCTACAAAGTAACTCAGAAAATGGGTGAAAATGATGCTTTGTGCATTGGAAAAACCATCTCCTGGTATGCCTGACTATTACCGATTGGCATGACACTTAAATGTATATTTGAATAAGATTTTGGTAAAATTGTGTTTGAAATTGAATTGAAATGGGATATTTAAAGTGTATTTTAGAATCACTGTTCATCGAGTCAAATGTCCTGGTATAATGTCCTGGTATGCTTGACTCTTACTGATTGGCATGGTACTTAAATGTCCATTTAGATGGAATTTTGGTGAAATTGTGTTTGGAATGGAATTGAAATGGAGTATTTGAAGTGTATTTTAGTCAAATCAATGTTCATTGAATTAAATGAAACGATTTAAATGCTATGGTAATCAGTTCACCTCTTAGTGTCCTGTCCCATCTATATGTTATGTTGTAGTATATCTATACTCGTATATCTATACTTATCTCATTATTTAAACATTAAATAGTTCTTAGGCTCGACTCCAGTTTGTTTTCTTGTCCAATTTATAATGCACCATAGTATTTCATAAACTCATAATCCAATTTTCATAGAAAAGAGTCAACCTTTATTAATTGATCCATGGACTTATTTATCAAGACTCTCTGCGATTAATAACTAACACGTACCACTAATTGCATCGACATTTAAAATCCTACATGGTTTATAAGAGCTAGCTCTAATTACAATTCAAACAGCCTTGACGTCATCTAGGTAGGCTCTAGCTCTTCGTAAAGAGTAGGACCGAAGAAACCAAAGTCATATTTTACGAAGAAAACCAACGACTATTGAATATCTGGTAAACAGTACGACCCATAACCCATTCCATATCTGACGACGATAACTTAGCTTGTTGAAGTAGATGACATGTCGCTTCTTTCGCTTCTTTATAACCGCATTCTGATACAACGAAAGGGAAGTCGCTGCACATTGGCATATAACAATGTTTGTAAGTGAAGTATATGTTTGCTACAATTTTTATGAAATGATTCTAACAGAAGCATCATGTGTACGATCTAAAAGTGTGCAACATCTTCTATGGCACCGTCAGATTTTTGACGTTCTCAACAAAGACATTTTCTAACACATTTATGCTATTGGCCATACCTTCCCCACATAACTCGGTTGGCACCGTAGCTAGAGAGTACTTTGGATATAAGGTCAGATAAGTCCTCATATGGATATGAATTTCTTGAGATTCTGAATAGGGCGCTTAATTTGACATAGACCTGTCACAAGTTTTAAGTTGCATCATATATGTATAATTTGGATATATTTCCAGCTAATCAATCCTGTGTATAAAACTATAGCAGAGTCAAAATTCTAAAATGTAAAATAAATACAGTGCACACCTGTGGAAATCTGGAGAGCTTTAATAGCTTAGACAATGTTTGTTCTTCTTCATAGCTTCTAGAGAACGAAAACATCATAGAAATGTAAGAGAGGAATATGCAAACTTGAAGATACATAGGTTTAGAATTTAGAAGCTATTGGTCTCTTACATTGGAGGTTTACAAAAAGCCAAGTGGTCAAGTAGAACAATTGTTGATGGAAATTTCGTACAGAGTTGTTCAATGTCCGAAAGATGTAGATCAAGACCCTACAGTGCAAGTGGAAATTTTAGCGTCTCACCAGCCAAGTATAATACAGCTAATCACACACTTGAGAATATTAACAGATTTACCGCAAACAATTATATGGCGCTCTAAATTAAAATTTAATGCGATACAATACCAATAACCAGAGGGAACAAATGCTTGCACCTTCATGCACATGAAACCAACTGGTGCACCAAGCTCTCCGGCTTTGGCAAACAATGATCTTCCTACTTCATTTGTCATCTGCACAACACATTCAAACATAAGACATAGTGTAAATCAATGACAAGTAAAAAACATCGATTGAGATTATTTTAGGTTACATATTCTAAAGATGAATGCAATATTACAGGCTATTCCCTATATTAAGTATTAAAGCGTTTAGAGACTACTAGTGAAAGTCTATGTTTTAATTAGAGTGGGAGAATTGCAGCAACTATGTAGGGTTTAGGACGTACTGGTTGACCAGATGGCCACAAATATGGATTGAAGCGCACAGCACGATAACCATCCTGGCACGAGAATCATTCCATGAGACTTGATGTTTGTAAATGATGAAGTAACACATTTGACTCATTGAAAAGTTCGTTAACCTTGGAGATGAGTTCTTCAAGCTCTTTGACGCCACTTCCATCTTCTTCCGGATTTGCAAGGCAACAACCAATGAACTTTGACGGAAATTTCTTCAACACACTGCCAAAATGAGAGTATGAATAGTTACTTTTTGGGTTATATAAATCCAAATGCAGAGAAACTGCTCTAAAACACGTTAAATGGAAGTCAGAACTAACCTTGTTAAATAAGAATGATCAAACTTATGGTTAATGGGTTGTACGATGAGTGAACCATCTACATTAGCGTCCTCCATACACTACAAATATCATTATAAAGCATGATTGAGAAAAAAAATCACATGTTTGTAGTAACCAATAATTTATCGCATGCATCAATATTAAAAAAAGTTACCATAAAAACGAGAAACAATTCCAACTTTGTTAATTAAGAGTCTTGTAATCATGGTATGAAACTGATCATAAAATCACAAAACATCTAGGTTTTTCAGCTTATCGAGATGAAACTAATTTAGAATCTCATAAATTCTCTCAACACTACCAAACCTTTGGAAAACCCGAAACCTCTTAATATCATAAACATTCCAAGCACATTCTGAAATCAAGATTTTATTTCATGCTCTTAAAACACTACATGCTCACATAAACATTACGATATATTCCAAAGAAGGAAACTTAAATCCAAGTTTGTACAAACCTGAAGCAAGAAATCAACATGACCTGGTAATGTAGGCTCTTGGCCAGGAAAATATGGGTACTTTTCCACAGCCTGAAACACCATCAACATTATTAGACAGAGAATCAAGAAGATGAAATACCCTTTATTAGAAAAACATATAAAGCATAAAAAAATTGGAGTCTAGATAGAAACTGCACCTCTTGAGAAGAAGCCCAAACGTGCAAATGTGAATCAATCACTTTGGGTGTATCTTGGCGATTTTGAGTTTCCATTTGGGCCTTACAAAGTGTTGTACCCCTTGAGACAGCAAATGGAGAAAAAGAAGACGAGGAGTGTTTGGTTATGTTTGTAATGTGAAACACAGAAAGTGTTCGAGTAATTTCAGTCGCCAATGGCTGCAACGAGCTCAGTTTCACTGCCATTTTCGTGTGGCGTACCTTAGCTGATCAAGATATCGTCTCACGATTTCAAGTGGAAACACATAATCCCTCCGCCCCATTAATAATAAAACGTCTTTAATAAAACAACTTTTTATTTATAAAAATAACTTCCACAACACAACTATTTTTAATACATTATAATTTTATACTCAAACTCATTTTTAACCACATATCACATATTTTTCTGTACAAATTTAAATTGTTTCATTATTAACGGAATGAAGGGAGTATTATATTTATATTTGCAAAACTAACCAATGGGGTTTCTTTGATGTAGTTGGTTATCACGTCAATCTAACACATTGAAGGTATTTGGTTGAGCTCGGTCAGAGCCATGTTAGTTTTATTATGTTCTATTTATGTAGCTTTTTGTTTGTTTCACAAATCAACAATTTACAACAGATCTAGAATCATAAAAACATTGTACATGATATTATCAAAACTAAGTGGTTGGAGAAGGAGATTCTTAATTAAATTTTTTATAAATTAATATTCGATAAATTAATAACTTCGATAAAATTAATAATTTGTTCAGCCTTAATTTAGGACCAGTACAAAATTAAATCTCAATCAATAAAATAATAAGATAATAACTTTTTTGAAATTCCAGTGTATATATATTGATCTCAACGAAACTATAAATTAATAATTACTAAAATACTTCATATATGTGTGTGTGTGTGTAATACACTTTAAAATTCTAAACTTATGTAGTAAAAAATGAATTTATAGTCGCAATTTTTTTGTTGAACTTCAAATCTATATTGAATTCATCTTTTGAATCTATCCATTGCACTTAAGAGTTGCAGCGTTGTCTTATCATATTGCAATAAAAAGTTGTACAGAGATGTTGCCGCTTGCAATGATTATTTTTGAGTGACTGGTTCCAAAACTATTGAATCATCCTCAACTTCTTCATCTACCAGATTTTGAATAGTATCCATCACATTTTCTTCAATGCTTTGAATCTCGTAATATTCATTATTTTCACCAGGATAATCTACTAAATGATTCACATCCATGTTGTGTCGATAATCCATACCCGTAATCAGTTCTCAAGTTCACGCATGTCTTCTCTAAATTTTAAATTGTTTAAATCACTTGGGTCAGTTGGATCCGTCGAACGAATTTTGCAGGTCATACATGAAACCTCTTTAGATTAATAAATTATTAATTTATCGATATAATAATATCTCACTGAATTAATAAAATACTTCGGTCCCAATATTATTATTTTATAGAAGTTTTACTGTAAATATTGCGAAGAGCAACTTTATACTTCGAATATATTTATTTTTTATTTTTATTCTCCATGTATTCTGCATGCAACGAACCTTTGATACTCCATGGCTAATGCGAGATGAAATCAAATTGAGTGTTTTAGTTACAAAAATCTAAATTATAATTAATATGACCGCCCATGAGTGCATCTACACGTTCCCTATAATAGATTTAAGAAGATAAAGATATATCTCCCCCCC
>JAYMSP010003005.1:0-21567 GCA_036897095.1 Plantago elongata
AAATGCATTTAATCCATGATGTGATGGCACAACGATAATAAGCTTGCATATGTAATAATTTATTGTGTGACACTCGATAGATATTTTGATTTAATTTAACCTTCGTTTTCATTAATACAGTCATACATCGTATAATTGCATAGCCAAAATACATTAGTAGCATAATACATAATAGTATTATAAGGGCGGATCGCTTCTACACCGTGAATGAGGACGTAACTCGACCAGTTGTCCAGCAACCGATCGAGTTACCTGTTTTCGTTCCTTTTTTTATTTTTTTTTATTTTTTATTATTTAAAAAATATAAAACGTATATTTTTTCGAGATCTACAAAATGATACCAGTGAAGATATATATTTTTCCATACATTAAATGTCACCCTTTGTTCGTATACATTCGTATTTTGTACTGTTTCACTGTTCTATTCGTATTTTCAATAAAAACGTCTATTTTTGCTCTAAATTTTTAATATTCGGATTAATATAACTATAAATAAAAATTAAAAAATAATAAAAAAATTGCGGCGACTACTCCACAGCCAATCACCACAGTACGAACCGATTTTCGCGGTCACCACAGCAGACGGTCTGGAATTTGTGTTCTTGTTACTGCTGTGTCAGTGATCTTCTGAAGGAGAAGGACAGAAAAAATCCAAAACTCTACTCGTTGCAGTAGATGTCAGGTTTGATAAGATTCCAGTTGATTTAATCACCTCTTAAATTCACAAACACATCAAACCTCAAAACTAAATCCTCCAATGGCAGAAAATCCCTCGGGCTTTCACCCTCCTCGGCCCGCCCCTCGTTTCCCCACCCACCACTCCGCAGTCGACCTCTCTCCCCAAGCCCGAATCTTCTGCGAAATCCTCTCCACATCTCCGGCCCTCGAAGTCGAACCCCATTTAGCCTCCACCAAGTTACAGCCCGAGCCCGAAATTGTGCAGCAAGTTCTCAAATTGTCCTACAATTTCCCTTCCGCAGCAGCCAAATTCTTCCGGTGGGCTGGCTTGTCCGGCAAGCACACTGGCTTTTCTTGGAACCTGATGGTGGATTTGCTCGGGAAGAACGAGTTGTTTGATCCAATGTGGGATGCAATTAGGTCTATGAAGCTTGAAGGTTTGCTCACACTCAATACTTTCGTTTCGGTTTTCGAAAATTATTGTATTGCAGGGAGGTTTGATCATGCTGTCATGACTTTTGAGGTCATGGAGAGGTATGGGGTTGTGCCTGATATAGTTGCTGTTAATTCTTTGCTTAGTGCTATGGGTAGAGAGGATGGTCAGACTGTTAAAGCTCTTGAATTTTTTGAGAAGATTAAGAATAAGATACCGCCTGATGCGGATTCCTTTGCGATTTTGTTGGAAGGGTGGGAGAAGGAGGGGGATGTGCAGCGGGCGAAGCATACATTTGGGGAGATGGTGATTAGGTTAGGGTGGAACTCGGAGTACATGTTTGCGTATGATGCCTTTTTGAATACTCTTGTGAAGGGGGCACAGGGTGAAGATGCAATTAAGTTCTTGCAGGTGATGAAGAATAAGAATTGCTTGCCTGGTTTGAGGTTTTTCTCTAGCGCGATTGATGTTTTCGCGAAGCAGAAGGATTCTGCTCACGCGTTGAGGCTGTGGGACTTGATGGTGGGTTCTGGGCTGGTCCCGAATTTGGTGATGTTCAATACAATGATTAGTTTGGTTTGTGTTAATAATGACATTGACAATGCGTTCTGTTTGCTGGATGAGATGGTGTTTTGTGGTGCGTTTCCAGATTCTTTGACGTATAATGTGATTTTCGAGTGTTTGATAAGGAATAGGAAGGTGCGTGAAGTTGGTAAATTCTTTCTTGAGATGACTAAGAATGAGTGGCCACCAACTCCTGTCAACTTTACTTCAGCAATCAGTTTGTTATTCGAGGGGGATGATCCAGAGATGGCAGTTGATATGTGGAAATATATGGTCAAGAACAATGTCTCACCCCGTGATGACAGTGCGAATGCAGTGCTTATTGGTTTCTGTAATATGGAAAGACTGACTGATTTGAAAAGGTTTGCAGAAAAGATGATCGATGAAAGAATTATAATTTATGAGGCAACAATGACAAAGGCAAAGAATGCTTTCCATAAGCAGGGAAGACCTTTGCGTGACCAGTATGACCATATTGTGGCAAAATGGAAAGCTTCATGTGTCTGAACCCTGTCTTGTGATGGGCTTTGCAAATTCTGATATTGCATCTCTCTCAGATGGTTGAGACATCTCCAAGAATATGAACTTTCCATGCTAAAATATTTATAAGACTCTCATGGTACTCTTACTCTTTAGAGTTCACAGGTTTTGTGTTCCGTGTTACTTGTGATTGTGCCTGTTTTGTTATGGGCAGGATTATGAATGTTTGTGTTGTTCTTTAGGGGTTATCAGTGACCTATTAACATTTATAATTTCTTCTCTCTGATATGCCACACACACATACATGAATCCTTAGAACCGAACCCAATTACCAAGTGTCTTACCCTTTGGGGTATGTGGTATCTCATTTGAGTTTTCCAAATTATGTCCTGGAGGAGAAGTCAAAATGGCAGTGCAGTAAGCTTCTTCAAAAATATCAAGTTGTTAGTCGATGTTCTATAAGTTGATTTCCCATTTCAATTGCTTGCGCTGAACTATCCATATGGCTGTCAATTCAACATTAGAGCTGGCTGGAATGAGAAGCATTGTGCGTGGATTGCTGCATGGTGATGGATTGAAGGGTCTGTTTGTCTTATGGTGTAAGCTTACTACGTTGGTTCTTGATTGCATGAAGCGGGTGGCGTTTCAGTTTACAATGCCATGGAACAGTATTGCCCTCGCAAAGATATGCTCGAGCTCTGGTGACAGCAACAAAACTGGACATTGAAGCTTCTGTGATACCCCGGAAGAGCAGAAGTTTTATGGCTCAAGGCAATAAGAGGCTTAAGAGCTCTCTTCTGTCATAGGATAATTTGGAATAGCTTATTAATTTTCCTTCTTGGTTTATGATAGTGATCTTTGATGGCTTATCTTGTATCTAGATGAGTTTCTTTCATAATTTTAAAACATTTAAGTTGTGTGATGTTTCTGAGATTTTATGTCCAGATATATCTCTAACCTATTAACAAAGGTTTGCTCATTGCGTACATTGACTTAAAGAATATGAATATTTCTGCTTTAAAGATCGTAGCCAATTGTATCTTGCTGCTTCCATGATAAAACATGGAATCTCACTATACTATGCATGTTCTGTATAAAGTAGCTCCAGAGTAGCGGTTGAGAATTGAGATCATAGCCTATCTTTTTCTGTGTGCTTCTAACTCTTACAGTACAATTTTTGTTCTTATGTTGTGCACTGTTTCTTGATATACATGTCACTGGTACCGGACAGTTATCTTATGTGCTCAACATGTCAGCTGGGTTTAGGGGTATTGTGAAGACTATTAAGACAGAGAAATGATGAGATGCATGCTAAAGTGTAGATCTGTGTTTTTTAAGTTTGAGTGTATTAATCGATTGGTCAGCTTGTTACACATGGATATCTTAAGTTTCTTTGAAGGAAGATTGTTATACCTGTGAAACTGATCGTTTCCTTTTGTTTCCTTCTAAAAGAAGTAGTTTAATCTTTTGGCTGGAGAAGCTGAATCTTCAGTTTTCTCAACTAGTTATCTGACTTGTTAATGTTTTGAATTATCATGATAAGATATTTGAGTACATGCATCAGTTCCCATAAGCAAAATAGGAATATCCAAAATGGGATGGTACTGAATTGATCTCCTTGGAATATCTCAATGTATTATACAACATTTGACACAGGCACACAAGATTTACAAAGTAGGAGCTCTTTCTGCTGCTCCGCCGATCACAGTGAGCAAGTTGTTGCCAAAAGGATCACTCAAGTGTGATGCAAGATTTTCAACTGGGCCTTGTCCAGTAACGTAAGCCTGGATGAAGAATCCAAGCATAGAGAACATGGCTAGTCTACCATTCTTGATCTCCTTCACCTTCAAAATGGCAGCCTGGTCTGGATCCTTGGCGAGACCCAAGGGATCAAAAGGACCACCTGGGTGAAGCTTGTCCTCCAGTTCCTGCATGGTTGGCAACATTCTTTAATATGCTAAACAGGTATAGCTAATTTCAATTGTTTTTAATTATTACATAAAATATGAATGTTGATTGCTCTTTAAAGACACCAGCTAGCTCAAGTAGGATACTAGGTAGAAGAATTTCTGACACAGACGTTATATAATGCACAAGTTCTAACAGAATGGTCTATGGAAGAACCGCTATAGTTTATTTTATTGGATTCAGTAGCAATTTCTTGTAGTTAGAGTTCAGATAGATACTTTTAAATCATTTGTATAATTTTACCGTCCCATTTCTTCTTTCACTTGCGTGATTATATTCCATGCTCTGCGTTCTACTCTAGTCTCTAGCCATAATACGATTCAAGTGAAGTACCATTTGCTTACCAATCCATTGATGATTCTGTAATATTCGGCTCCTCCTAGAAGTACGACTTCAGCAACCACAGCAACAACAAGGTTAATGGGGATGTTCTTCCCGAAGTAGTTCAAGGTGTTTCCATCAAGAAGCAAGGCACCAGTCTACATGAACAGTTAAGCAGATTATGAGAAAAAAAACACAAAGGTCATTTGATTATAAAAGTTACTTGGATATCTTAGTACTGTGAAAGTGACTATTTGTGTTAATTCAGTTCTATTATTTATACCTTGAACCAAACAGCTTCAGGTCCACAGTTAGCTCCATACTTGTTGAAGGCCTCAGGAATGATAAATCCAGCGGCTCCAAGCATTGCCCATCGAGCGTGGATCAACTCATAGGCCTGGTATCTGTACATTCCAAATCTCCAACATTAATTCCAGTCTGGCGAGCCAGCCAGGGATAAGGAAGGTATTAATCTAATTCACTTACTTGGCAAAGTCTTCGGGTTTCTTGCTGAGGCCAAATGGATCGTAACCATAGCTGCATTTTCCAAAAAAATACTTACTTGTATTAGTATTGGGATATCACTGCATCTGTTGTGCTATATGTGGATTTTCAAAGGAAAAAAAAACAAAAACTTACTCTCCGGGAACTTCACCGGTAAGGTATTCTGGGATTTCGGATCTGTCCAACAGTCCAGAGGGCAAGAAAATTCTTCTGTCAGGCCCTGAAATTTATTTAACAGTTGAATCTTTAATTTCATAGTATTGCATTCATGAATAGATGTCTAAAAGAGGACTATTAAGCTGCGGCATCCTATCGTCCTGCTTTTAGAGAAGATTTGGATACTTTCTTGTCTCACTGAGTCTTCTAGCTCTCTTTCTTTTACAATTAAGTATTGGCCTTGCAGCATTCATTATATTCAGTATTTATCTTAAACGCTCTCCAGTTCTCTAATAAGTCACTTTTATTATACAGGTTGCAAGTAAGAGTACTGTGGAGAACCACTCACCATACCACTTGGCGAGCTCATCGTCAGCGGGAGCAACAGCAATCTTGGCTGGAGCAGCAGCCTTCTTCTTCTGGAAAAGAGCCATGGTTTTGAAAGATGTGGAAGGAGCGGCAACCGATCGGCTGTTGCCGAGCATCTCCGACTTGCCGAGTGAAGTGGAAATGGTAGATGCTGCAAGAGAAGCCATCTCTGCTATTGGCTGGAATGAGGATGTACCAAAGGAAGTGTGAGAAGAATGGGATCAGAGATGAACTCAATTACTGAAGAAAGAATCAAACATGAGTGGTGACTAAAAAGCCTGCATTGGTGGTCTTGGACTTGCCAAGTAGGATCCCCTGTCTTGCTCTGTGATTGGTCTGGAAAAATTATGTGCAATCTGATGCAGATTTCTGATAGGTGTTGCTACAATGCTACTGATTAGGTGGCAGATTGTGGTGCTGATGTGGAGTTCTGTTCTTTCAAATATTGTCAATTTGGATAACATGTGTTATCCTCTGCATGTTGCAATGCCCTTGTAAATTGGTGTTGGTTTTTATTTACCACACATATTCTCTGTCATGTTCATTGGCTGGAATATGTGGATGTATCTGTAAATTTATTAGCTCCTTTGTTTCTTTTTGATAGTATGGGCTGCATCTGTAAATTAGATCAAACGGTATCATCTCTCAATATTCGATTCGTTGTTGGGCTCATTGTTATAGTGAGAGGGTCTCTAAGATGATAAAAACGTCAAATATGATATGTAGTGTGTGCATATTGATGCTGAATTACTCTATGATGTTTTAACTTAAACATAAATTTCTTTTATCAAAATTTTAAACATATACCAAATAGAAAACGTTCATAATTTCATTTAATTTATTACATCATAAATCAATAAATATCATTAGATCTTGTCATATGTTGATCACACAAATACATATGTTTCTCTTTATTATATACTTAATTTCACATTTACAATTTGAATAGATCTTAAAATTATAAAATTCGAACTCGAAATTTTCATAGAGTACACTGCTTAAACATTATTTGTAATCCCAAAAAACATACATTTGCATGGCATGAATATGTCCCAAATGATGGTATTAATGCTCAAAATTATTCCAAGTGCAAATCAATTTCAAATCCTACCTTAATTAGTTCACAATGATTTAATAACATGTTTATCTCCACCTTAATCGACCTTAAACTAAATCAACTTAACTAAAATTTACTGAATTAAACTTAATTAAACTGAATAAAATATAAATTATAACCAATCCCAATTAAATTAATTAAACTTCCGTCCTTATTCCTCAAAAACAAGAATCAGCTCCATTCAAACCTTGGCTTGTACTGTAGTAGAATCTTATGGAATATCGCCATGGCAGGTTGCTGTAATTGTAGTTTTCTAAGGTTAACTTCTCATCTCAATTCAACATTCCCACCTCTCTACCACCTGAAGTCGACCAAAATTAATTTCAGCCCCAATCGCCACCGGTTTGAACCGCCGTGCCGAATTCATCGTTTCTATGCCGCCGGTAAAACTCGAAGAACAGCTTCTACTGAATGTGTTGATGAGGACCAGAATATCCAATCGCTCTTGCAGGTTTTGTTTTATTTCTTCTTCTTTATGTTTCTTCTTACTGTTTAATTGATTCAATTTGTATAAATTATATTGCTTGTTGTTCTTTAACTTGATTTTGTTCTTTTGCAAATGATAGATTCTCCCACCTGATGTTCAAGATAGTCTCTTGCGCGACTCTAGACGAGCTCAGCTTTTGGAGGTTATCATTTGACTGTTTAGCAAAACTAGTTGATAAGCTAGCATAGCTAATGAGCTAGTTGTAGCTTATTATATGATAATGGTAGCTGATAAGCTAGTTGATTTTGTTGGATGTGTTTAATAACGTATTTATTGTGTGTGCATTATTAGCATTGTCATTGAAAACAGTTTACTTATTATTGTACTAGTCATTAATCTGCAAATGATACTAGATTGGATATTGATGTGATGAATTTTTAACTGTGATAATCATCAAACTTTTTTAATCCAAAGATTTTATCTTTCAGTGATTGCACACTGCGTAGTGTGAATTACTGAAGACTTTCAGAATCCTCTTGTCCTTACTTTGGTATGTTATATTGGTATGTCAATAGGTAACGTTGGATCTGGGGAGGCCACCACAAGCATGTTATTTTGGTGATTCTGGGAGGCGGAACCTAAGGAAGACAGAGGTGAGGATCGATGCTTATTTGATTTTGATGCGCGAACTAATTTTGGCTACTGAATACGGATGGGAAACTTTTAGAGTGATCCCTAGTTTTGCATTAACAATCTTTTTACAGGTTTCTATTGAAGAACTGGAGTATGCAGAAAAGGCAGTTGGAGAGTTTGGAGGAGATAATAGAGCAGGTATTGCAGGCACTTTGCATAGGATATCTGCTATCAGGAACCGGAAGGGGAATCTAGTTGGATTGACTTGCCGTGTGGGTAGGGCTTTTAGCAATCAAATAGATATGGTCAGGGATCTGCTTGAGTATGGAAAAAGCATATTGTTTCTGGGAAGGTAAGCTAACATACAAGCTCACATGATGATAACAATTGTATTTCTACTTTCCTAACTAAAGTAAAATAACAAAGAAACTTTTTTGTTGTCTTGGTGATTTACATTATAGCACGGATTTTTTTAACAAGCTTGATTTTGTCTCGCTATGGCAGGCCTGGTGTTGGAAAGACCACTGTTATGCGAGGGATAGCGCGATCCTTATCGGATGAGCTCAATAAGAGAGTGGTTCGTGCATCTGATAACTATAAAGTTCCTCCTGTATTTCTTATGATGAACATTTGATTACTGCTGATCTTTATATTTTCCATCAGATAGGTTATTGTTGACACAAGTAATGAAATTGGTGGTGATGGAGATATTCCACATCCAGCCATTGGGAGCTCACGGAGATTGCAGGTTTCAGAACCATCCATGCAGCATCAGGTTATGATTGAGGCAGTGGAAAATCACATGCCTGAAGTGATCATCGTAGATGAGATTAGCACTAAAGCTGAAGTTAATGCTTGCCGCACTATTGCACAGAGAGGGGTAATGCTTATTGGTACTGCTCATGGGAAGCGGCTGGAGAGTATCATTAAGAATCCAACCCTATCTGATTTGGTTCGTGAAAATTTATCCCTTTAGTTAATATTGAATAAACAGGTCTGCGTGCTTCTTGTTTTCCTTGGTAGGAATACTGAATAATTCGGTGATCTGTGCTCCTCAATCCTAATAATAGTATCATTGACTTTCCGTCTTGTATAGATGGTTTTGCACTGGTACATCATTATTTCTTCACTAATTCTTGATTGTGAATTCCAAAAATCTTCAATATTTGCATTCAAGATCACATTGAAGGAGTATTCGCCAAAACATGAATTTCCCATGTGAACCTTACTTACATTCCTTCATTAGAAATTGCACTCCTTTGTCTTATAAATGTCTATAGTCCATGCAAGTCCAAATATGGACAGGATGCCATTTGGATTCACAAATATGCAAGGAAAGCTAACAGGAAAAACCATTCTTAGCCATATATCTCCATCTTTCCACACATGCAGATTGGAGGGGTGGAAAACGTCATAGTGGGTGATCAAGAAGCTAGGTCCAGAAAATCCAGGAAAGTTATTCGTGTGAGAAGAGCCGCTCCAACATTTTCTTTTGTAATTGAAATGAGGGAAAGGCACTATTGGATTGCTCATCGGGTTAGTAAGTCAACAACTTTATTATCTGGTGAATCTTTTGGATCCATTTGTTTGTGCAATGTGGTGCATGCCATACTGAAAATCAGCCTTACACATGAATTTATTCTTGTATTTTTCATTTCTTGTTCAGACAGAGAAGAGTGTGGACGAATTGCTTAATGGGAGAACACCACTAGTTGAGGTAATTGTATTCATTCCCCATCGCCTTTCATGTTTAATGGAATATCTAAAATCCTTTCGTTAGTACTTGAATGTATTACTTACATGGCAAGGATATGAGAAATCACTAGCATTGGATTTGCGGATCTTACCAACACAGATACATAAAATGAAAGAATTGAAACATATATAATTCTGGTGTCTTCCATTCTGCAGATAAGACGCAGAGATGACAAATCAAATGTCGTGATCGAACGATGGAAGCCAGAGGACTGACAGGCAGGGATAGGAAGAAGCATGAAGAATAGAAGATAAATTCACAATGCACAGTTCTACTTGGATAACATAGTCATGTAACCGAGTTGTTATTTTGTAGACAATGAAGCACATATCACTTGATAACCGAGTTTCAAATCGTGTTTGTATTGGGGTGGAGCCCAGGAGGACGATAAGATTTTGACTCCCCCACCTTGAACGAAACTAATCCCATATATATAAATTTTACTTTGAACTTAAAATTTTGGATCAGCTAGAAATCATCTTAACCGATCTTTATCAACCAGCTGACAAGTGATAACTCAGATGACAAATGTGTGGTGTGGGTCAAGTGAGCTGATGATATTTTTCACTTGCCTCATCACAAATTTATTGCTACGCTGTAGAAGAAAAAAAGGGAAGAACGAAGACTAATAAAAACATGGCAACGAGTTCCACTATTTTCTACAGTGTCAAAGCGTCTTTTCCGAAAGCTAACGCCTTTAACAAAACTGTGAACAAAACCCCATTTTGCTCAGTAACATCATCATCAACTACAAAGAGTGAGAAATTAGTACTCACTGGAAAAGGAAAGCTCAGCTACATTTCCAATCGGAGAAGCAGAATTTGCAAGATAATGGCATCCTCAACGACCAGTACAGAAATAGAGAAATTGGGAATCACGATTGTGAAAAACCCTACTGAAGCTCAGCTCTCTGAGCTTGGTGTTCGTTCTTGGCCCAAGTACGCTTCTCTATCTTCTCTCATCTCTTCAACTCATGTCTCAGATTGTAAAGTTTCCAGTTTTCCGGTAGAAATTTATGTCTCAGGTTTTAAAGTTTCCAATATTCCGGTGGAAATTGATGCCTCAGATTGTGAAGTTTCCAGCTTTTTGTAGAATTTGAAAATTAGATTTACTATTGATTATCCTATGGTTGAGTCTAGGTATTATGAGTGAGTAAAGAGGTGTGAATGTTTCCTGATTAACGTATTATGGATTATGTTTAATGTATTATGCCATGCCTGTTCTTGCTGGATTGTATTTAGTGTTTGAAATCTTAAGCACAGTCATGATTCATGAGTTGTGACTATTTATCGTTTTTTCAAGTTGATTATTGTTGGATACGGAGAAGTGTTTGCGTAAACAACTTCTAGTGACGCATATCGATTAGGCAAGGCTGGCAGCACTTTTAATGATCAGAAGCATGTGCAGACAGGCACTTATTGTGTGGATTGAGTGAACAGAGTGCATATCTAAGTTACCTTTCTATAACGTAAAGAAATTGCCAGTATAGCTTCCAGTCGCCTTGAAGTCGCTGGATCAGGTTGCATACTTGTAACTGAGCTAAATATGTTTACTTAAAGGGCTGTAGAGAACTCGGGTGAAATATTTGTAAGTCATAACACTAGTTCTGCAAAATTCGTTTTGCAGAAACACTTGCATCGCCTTCATGAATTGACAATAGTTTCAAACTAAGCAACTTCTAGTTCTAGTTTCATCATATAGCAACTTCTAATTCATGGTTAATTCAATAAGAACACCAAAAACTGACCCTTAGACTCCTTCCAAGTGTATTTTGCCGAGCACGACCTTAAAGTTGTCCAACATTTGCATGACGTTTGGAGATTTATAATGATATAATACGTTAAACTTAACTTGGAGAAACAACCTGCATCATACAGCTTATTGTTCATTTGCATTTCGACTGTCTTTTAAGTTTGTTTTATCATTTATGACTTTATCGTTGCCTGACCTTTAGTATATTTCTCTAAATTAAATAGATGGGGATGCCCTCCAAGCAAGTTTCCATGGACATACTCGGCACGGGAAACTTGCCTCCTGCTGCAGGGTAAGGTGAAGGTCTACCCTGAAGGATCTGATGAAGCTGTTGAGATTGGTGCTGGCGACTTGGTTGTATTTCCCAATGGAATGAGCTGCACTTGGGACGTATCCGAAGCTGTGGACAAGCATTATAAGTTTGACTGAATAATATATGTCCTGGGAGCTGTATTTCTTGGTTATCATATTGTCTTGTTGATTTTACGGTAATTGTACGAACATAAGCAAACAGATAATCCAGTTGAGCAGTTTTCACTTGTAATTTGCTTGGACACCTACATCTGCCAGAGTAAGAGTTGCATAATACTAGCTTCTAGTACAATATAAAAATTAGGAAATCTGCTCACAGAAGTTGATTATAAATTTATAATAGCACCCTCAGTACAAAGAATACGGAACAGAAATTGCAAACCAAATCTGCACGATGAAGTCATTGACAGAAGTGTAACAAATCCTTTCATACGATTAGCATTGACAGAATTGTAGCAAACCTAGAACCAAACAAGTTAAATTAGCTTTCAGCAATTGCTGACAAGTAGTTTACAAGCATTATTGTACAACTAAGCTACTACAGAAGTACAAGCTATCCAAACTAAGATTCTTTTCTGAAAATTGTGAGACCCTTCTTTTAGTCCTTGCTGTGTATCCTGGAGTTCACAAAATAGTCTATCTTTGAGCAATGACTACTATCACATTTTCATTTCCCTCTTCTGTCATGTGTTAGAATAGGACAGCTAAATATTATGAATGATTGATGGCTTTTAAATTACAATTACGAGAGGAAAGAAAAAGGAACTCTTTTAACAAAAGGTCAGGACAAAGTAAACTATTCTACATGCACATTGCCCTTGACGAGTCCTCCAAGTCGATTTCCTGGTGAAAAAAGTCAGTTAGGTGGTGATATAAGTAGATGTTAAAACCCTAATTATCGTCAACTGGTTTCTATTCGTAGTATGTCTTACTGTTTCATCTTTGGTCTTGGCCTCGGACAGGTATCTATCTAAAGCACCGTCTCCACGAAGTACTTTCACCCCACATCCAGCTTTAACTATTGAATCTTCGTCAACCACCACAGCATCTATTCTATCTTTTCCGGTCTTTGCATCAGGAATCTGAATAAGGGAAATGATATATCATAATGAATGTTTATAAACATGCACTGTAGCATTACAAGCTAATGAGGCGATAATTACAAGCCAGAAGTTCAAGAAATCCAGGTTTACCTCATACATAGCGTCTGTTAGAAGGTTTTCTAGTATGGCTCTTAATCCTCTAGCGCCAGTATTCTTATTCATAGCTTTACTGGCGATCAACCTCAATGCTTTTTCCGTATAATGTAGCTTCACCTGGAATTATACATAAGCAATCAGGTGTGGAATTTGTTTCACTGTAACCACCTGGAATTCTAGATGGACCAGGGACAATAATAGTTTTGTTAAGATATATTCACTTACCTTATTCATATCGAATAGCTTCTTGTATTGCTTACCAAGAGCATTTTTTGGTTCTGTCAGGACCTGCAAAGAAACGAGGACACCAATACATGTAATCAAATTGTAACTCAACATTGCTCCTAAATGCAATTCCACTTAAAACAAGTATGATCAAAACATGTTTAAGAAGATAAGAGCAAGCCACAAAAAAAAAAAGAAAGGGGATTAAGTACTGCATGTGCCTGCTGAATGAGATGATAAACAAGGATATCTGGTAAAAGAATCTACAATTTACCTGGACAAGTTGGTCCTCAGTAAGGGCTGACAGGCTAACCAAAATAGGGAAGCGCCCAATGAACTCCGGTATGAGACCATATGCTACAAGATCACTGCTTTCAACCTATTAAAAAATAAACCTTTTACTCAAACATAACAAAAGGCTAGTATTGATAATTTATCGGTTTCAGACAAATGAATGACAAACTTGATAGCTTGAAAATTCTTTATTATTACAGTTTCGAGTAGGGTCGATGTCACATTGGCATCAATCACTCCACCTGCTCTCATGTTAGCACGTACTGGTGCTCCAAACCCAATTGATGAATCCTGCCGTCTGGTAAAACAAAATTAGATTTTATAAGCAAGACATATAGCAGATTTTCATATGAGAGGAGCTAAGAATTCACCTTTCAGAAATAGTTTTCTCTAAATCAATAAAAGCTCCTCCACAGATAAAAAGGATGTCTTTAGTATCTATCTGGAGATTAGAAACAAAATTAGATTGGGACAGAACAATGAGTGAAAATGAATAATACACCATGAAATACATAACAAAAGAAACAACATGGAATAAATTGTGTATGACGCCAACATGGCTTGGAAGTTGGAACACAAGGGATAGAAATCGAAATATATAGATGAGAATAGTATTTCAAATTTCCTCTCTGAAATTGAAGTCATAGTGAAGGGAAGTCAGGCTAAAAGATATTCCATCGACCAGGAGCCACATATTCAAATTATATTGCATGGTATAATAATCTAATTTAAACTTTGCAGTTACGACAAGATGATGAAGGATAATATTTTATATAATAATTGGAAAATGTTGTGTAAACATCTTAACATACAAAACTCTTCAAAAACATTTCGATGACCTCCTTTGCTCAAACTCATACTAATTCATTTCTTCATTTCATACACTAAAAGAAATACAATAATTTTCTTGCAAAATACAGCTATATCCCATTGAACAAATTTCCTACACCCTTATAATTCAGAGATACATAATGAACAAAAAGTACCTGAATGTTTTCTCCTCGAGGGTGTTTCCTAGAGCCCTTCTCTGGAACATTCACTATCTGGCATAAAAGCATAGGAGGAATAGGAATTATTAAGCGAAGAACGAGGACTATCAAAGAAGAATAAATTGCTGCATCCAGAAACTAAGATATAAGATACCCAGGCAGTAACCATATTGCCAGCTTCCTCTTTATGCAAATCTAGGCTGTGGCCTCATAAAAGACAATATTATCACCTCTTTCTCACTTTCAACCATCTACACCATATTTGACAGGTGTTGCAGGAATTTCACATTGTCTATGTAAATAAAATCTTTTGCAAGGTTTTACATTCACTTTCAAAGCTAACATCTATCCCCAATCTCCAGGGCAAATGAAATTTCATTTGACATTATATGGTAGTGTCATTCAGCACAAAAAAAAAAAAGAAGTGTATAATAATAATACTATAATTGTCAAATAATGCCTACTTATCTGAACAATTAATCAATTTAATAGTATATGACGCACACTGTAAGTCTATATTCTAACTCAAAAGTCCTCGCATGTTAAAGAATTAACAATGAAAGATTCTTCCGTTTCAAAAAAAAAAAAAAAATGAAAGTTTCTTTTTACAGAGAAGAGATTGACTAGGCTGTAAATAACAGATCTTGGTCAGAAGAAACACATATAATTGCCAAAGTATTAGAGGTAACAAGGCCACTATAACTTACAGTCCCTTCTAGCATTTTCAGCAGTGCCTGCTGAACACCCTCACCAGACACATCCCTGCTGATGTTTGCGCTCTCAGCCTTAGATAGCAGATGAAAGAAAATTGAATTTAGCAATAGAGTTCGATTAATTGAAGAATACTAGAAGGTTTTGGAAAGGAATATAGACCAACCTTCTTAGTTATCTTATCAACTTCATCAATGTACACCATCCCTTGTTGTGCAGCTTGAACATTGAAATCAGCAACCTTTATCAAAATTAGGAGATTGCACATTAAGTTTTATTTAAAATCATAGTCCATGGTACATTAAGAAATACAATGCACTACTGAACTCATTCTTCTACAGCAAACAAAAGATATTTTTTGGAACATGCATGTCACAAATCGATTGATGTATTTCCAACTTAGGGAAATTAGGAAACTGTATAGTTAGGACTCAGGACTTATTAACTCTTCTATGCCAGTAAGGTAAGCAGTCTGAAAAGGTTCTGCTGCTGATCAAGTAAGTAGTCATCATTATGCTTTGTGTACACTAGTTCATGCATTGTGATTTGAGAAGGAAATGGCTTGTCTGCTCTTGTTCATGCATTGTGATTTTGACAAGGCACATGCGCATTATCAAGCGGAAATTAGCAAGCACTTTCTTTTTTTCAATATGTCAATGACCACGAGAAGTGAAGCACCGCGATTAAGAAAATTATACAGAGCGAACACTAATATACAATTATGTAAACCAACACCAAAGCATATGCAGTACTGCAGTGACAACTAACTAGTGATTCAGCAATTACAAGGCAGGTAAAATTGTTTGAACAACCACCGCAACTCATCTAAAATCCAGATTTTACACAGTAAGGTGAAACGATCATGTTTTTTATCTCTACCAAGAGTGTAAAATACAAATTAAGGGACATTTTTACTTCGAATATGGTTGCTCAAGGGACAAAGAATGGCCAACACAGATATCATGGGTTAAAGTGTTTCACTGAGCATTATAACAGTTTAAACAATCTAACAGATACCCAGAGAGTTAAAAAGGCAAATGTACCGTGAGTAATTTGTACAATATAGATTCAACATCTTCACCAACATAACCAGCCTGCAATATAGAACAATTTCCTTCAGAAGTCAAGACAATTGGTAATCCATTAAACAAGAACCGAAATTTAATTCACACGTAAGAGTACAGGTGGAGGCTCTTGAATAAGAGCATATAGTACAACTTGTTAAATGTGAAAATTTGTTAAGCATGCATATACCTGAGTCAAGGTAGTGGCATCAGCTATGACGAAAGGTACATTAACAAAACGAGCAAGAGTTTTTGCAAGTAATGTTTTCCCTATTCATATTGAAATCAAACGATCAGAAACTCACTCGTGAGAACAAAGACATGACGCATGACAGTGAACGTCAACTAAAATAGTTAAACCAGCTAATAATACTAATCTGAAGGCACATGTGAAGTATGTAAGCCTGAAATGTGATAAGACCTGAACCAGTTGGGCCCATCAGAAGAACATTGCTCTTATCTAGGTCCACATTTTCATCATCATCCAAGCGGGGTGATTCACCTTCGACTCTAGAAATTGAGACCAAAAGGCACAATTTAATGCTATTTACATGTAAGATGTTACTGTCAGAATTTTAATTGACATCTAAAATCCTTCCTAATTGGTCCATGAATAGTAGCAGACCAGACTACACAATCACTAACCCCTTCTGTAAGGAGGCATGGTATATCCTTTTGTAGTGGTTATACACAGCCACCGAAAGAACCTGCCAGACATTAATAAAGAAATATTAAAAGCGCGGTTGACGGAGAAATGGAATGGAATTATAGGGAACTGCAAGATAAGAAAATTCATATATAATATACATTCATTATCACAGGAGATCATGTGGATCACATAACTAGAAGACTTGCTATAGACCTAGCTGTGAGTAATTCTTCCCAAGATCAAATGTTCAAAGCACAAATACCATGGAGTACTTGTCATATTAAAATAGCCATTGAAGCTTTGTTAACATACTGCTGACTATAGATAAGACTGGAATAGCATCGCAAGTGATACATATTAAAGGGACAAAAAACAGCAACCTTTTTTGCTTGTTTCTGGCCAATAACAAAGTTGTCCAGCCCTTTGCAGATCTCCTTAGGGGTGGGAAAACCTTTTCCCAGATTAGATCCACCCCAGTTACTCTTCTCTCCATTACTAGCACCACCATTACGTGTACTCCCACCATTTTCACGTGGACCAGATGCTCGAGTAACATTGACCCCAGGGGCAAAAGGAGGTCCAGGCGGTGTATGCACAGCAATCCCATTCCCTGAAGGTAGTGAAGGTGGAGGGGTAGGCCAGTTGTCCGGTGGCTCACTAACACACGATCGCAGTGTCTCCCAGAGGGAAGGCTGAAGCATCTTCAAGTCTTTCGATCCGTTCAACTTAATTTTCTCTTGATTCGTATTCTTGCCCTTCACCCGACCAATCTCCACAAAACTCCCCTGCAGAGGAGACATCTTGAACGGCCTAAAGTAATAAGCTGTCTTGCAACTTGGGCAAAGATTCACTGCTTGCAGTGGATTCCCCCCAGCTCCTTTCGGGCTACTACTATCCCCATCAGCACTTGAATTCGGAACCTGAGGCATTTCCGGATCAGCATCTGGCTGAGCTGGAGAGATCAAATGGTGGGGTCGATTGGTGAAAAGAAGATCCATCTGCTTCGAACACCGGGGGCAATTCGCCTCCGCCCTGATCCTCCGCGTCGGACGGCGAGGCTCATCGCCGCCCGTTCCACCACCATGGTCCCACTTATACCTCTCCTGCACACCAATCGCCGCTACTCGGCATTTCATTAAACACCTGACATGCAACAAATTCCGCTTCAACGAAAAACCATCTCTCCTCGATGTTTCCAATACAGTTGCCAATTGCCTCAGTTTCCTCCATCGCAATACACCAGACATGATTCTAACCGCTAGCAAGATCCGTCCCCTGTTCCTAATCCTACACTACTATACACGAACTGTAGATTGGTATAGGTTTGTTTGAAAGCAGCAAAATTCATACGATTGTGGATAAAGGATTGCTTAATTTGGAATTTTCCCACCGGAAAATTACTACAGGTAAAGTATTATTGTATTGATTTGTATCGGTATGTGACGTGCAAAAACAAAATACAACAAATCTTATCTTGTCTGATCTAATCTAATCTAGGCTTTATATTGTCACCAAGACGAGCGATAAATCTGGGAAGAAGGGGAATCGAACGAACAGTGAAATGATGAAGGAGCGAGAGTGTTCGTAGGGGAAATTGAAGCTCAGATTGAATGATTCATCATCAAATAAATGAAAAGTGACGGAAATTTACAGACTTGCTATTTACTTCACCGATACTTTCTTTTTACTGCGCCCATATGCCATGAGCAGCTTTGCGAGATTTCCTCGTGTCATGCAATATACTTACTGCTTGTTACTGCGGTGAATAGATGCACCTAAACAAATCACTTAGTCCATTTTTGTTATACCGCTGCAGCGGCCATCTCCCACTCAAATCGAACATTTTATACACAAAATAACCCAATTTTAATTGAAAAAGATCAATCAAATTCTATACCAGTCAGTCATTTATTCAATTCATACGGCCCGATTTTCCGTAATGATAAGATATTCCCATTCACTTTTTATAGTCACGAAGTAAAAAGAGTATTACATTTATTATATCACATAATCTCTCCGTCCCATAAAATAAGACATAAAATTTTCCTGCACTATTTAAAAAACAGTCAATTATTTATTATATATAATATGAATATTAAATTAGTTAGTGTAGTTTTTTAGTTAGTGGAATTACTTTTTTAATATATTATTATTATTATTAAATTAGTTAGTGGAGGTACTTTTTTGCTATTTTCATAACGTGTTTAATTTCGTGGAACGTCTATAAAAAGAATACGTGTATCATTGTACATGACAGAGGTAGTATTTGCCACCTCCAACCTTGAAGTCTTTGTTTCCGTTAATATGTAGCGTCGGATTAAGACTAGCAGCATAATTGATGTAAGAACTTTAACAGAGTGTGACAGTGAGTCCTTCGTTTTTTTTTTTTGGATTATAATTACATTTGTTTGCATTACTAACCATACATTTGTAGTTAATAATGCGGTCTATTGTATTTTTAATATACAATGCAAAAGATTGATGGCGTTCAAAATATGACATCAAATATATATGGACATGTAAAATTTTAATTAGTTATATTAGTATGATGTTTTATTGTGAGATTCGTATGTAATGTAATATCATTTTATCATAATAAGCTACCCGATATGCTAAATGCATTTTTTTCACCTAACCTAACACATCACCCATGTAAACTACTTTGATAAAAATATTCACCAAACTCGACTTATATACATACGTCAAACATCAAAAATAACTTTTTAACAACCACCAAAATTCACATGCGATATACACTCGGTATTTAAAAAACATTTAACTTTGAACTTATATATAAATTATTTACTAAAAGTGGGCAATATTACTCAAATTTTTAAGATAGATATTGTGAATTTATTTTTATCAAATCAAATCATTATGAGCATTTCAGTCTATACATGATAGTAGTGATAAATAAAATTTCTTGTTGAATAAGCAAAGGAACCCACTGAATATGTAAATATTTAATAGTAGTTATATCTTTAGAAGAAGAAAAATTGTTGATTAAACCTTACCCGTTTAACGAATCAACAAAGATACAAAGTATCATGCCTTATTTATACATTTTCTTTTTCTCAATTTAAATTGTCTCTAAAAAAAGTTGCTTGTTTGTATAGAAAAATATAGCCTTATTAAAATCTAAAAAGATAAATATATGAGCAAAAGGGTTTTTTGATTGTTAGAATAATATCTTTGTCTCCTCCCTAATCGATGAATGTTAACTTGACGACTATTTTGTCTCGTGAAATGTTCCTTGACTATTGGAATTGGCATATGGCATGTCATTCACAGTAAAGAATACAAAGAAATAAACTATAGCTAAAAATTTGCACATAATATTAAATTTCAATCGATAGTTAAACATATAGGGATCGATTGTTAGAGAATGTGTTTTATTTGGTCAAAATAACTGTGTGAAGCCCGCATGTGTTAGTAAGTGTGTTTAAGTGAGTTTGACCGAAAAAACACGCTGCTTGATTTACGATTGGAGAGTTGTTTCAATATGTACTTTGAAATGTGTTTAGATGATTTGTAGGAATTGTGAAATGTGATCGTAGATGTGTTTTAGCCACTTGCATTATGAAATGTCTAAATTGTCACTAAATTTCGTTGGTGTTATTAGTTGCTCCTTAAATCAATAGTACTTAGGCTAGATTTGATATATTAATTTATAGTTCATATTTATAATGTAATGTATTCCATGATTCGTTGGGTTGATTTTTTTATTTTTTTTTGTGTAATAACATTTTAATTTGTCCGAAACAATATTTGTTCCAGGTATACGTGGGTGCACGGACATGAATCTAGCCACTATAGTAGAGTTACCAATTCTGAACTACACATGATAATCATTATGATTAATCAAAATTAGTTTCCACTAATTGACACGTTGAAATTATCATGTCAAATTGTGTTGGTCCGACTAATAAAAATATGAGAATGTAAGGTAATAATTTGTGCGAAAACTCAAATATTAGTCGAACTATTAAATATAATACCTTTTTTTTTTTTTTTACATATATAACTTTAGAAATGACATTTTTCTAACTACACATTTTAGCAAATGTCCTTGAGTTTGTGTATAGTAATATAGTAGAAATAATGTGTCGAACTTGGACATGTGAAAAGGATAATATTCAAATAATTTGATCACTTGTTTCCAAGACATGTAATGCAATCCGTGCACTGTACTTCAAGCCTTCATCTTTTAAGACACATCGATCAATGAAAATGAAAAGCTTCGCAATTTGCATGGATTTGCTTCACATGTTGTCCGGGCCGTGCCGTTAACTATTATTGAGGCCCTATACGAACTTTTTATAATGGACCTTGAGAATAGCAAACTAAAAATGAAAAAACGAATAATTTTATATGTAATGAAAAATTAATTAAAGAAAATTTTAAACATTATGTTATAAAATTTTGAAAATTCTACTAAACTTACACGTGAGATAAGAATGAAAATGAAAAAAATAGACATAAACATACAAGGAATTAAAAAGAAAGAAGAGATTGTAAAATTGTTGATAAAAAGTGGCCTACAAGAATTGAACCTTTAGTCGAATAAATAAATTTGAACGTCACGTGATGACTTATATTATTAATTGAGAAGGTTTGCTAGTTGATTGGCACACTAAATTTAGACCTTGTAATATGAAATTGTTGTCGTCCGACTACTAAAAATGTAGCAATTAAGCAACTATGTTCGAAAAGTATAAATGAGTTGAACTAGTTAATCTACTATTTACTTCTGAGTAAGTATAATAAAAAGTAAAATTTTCTTAATAAATAAGAAAATTCGGTTTCATTGGATGGCATCAAAAACACGGTTTATTTGATGCTAGGGGGCTCCCCACTAGTCCACCTTACTTAAAAGTTGACAAGTGTCAACTTATTTATTCTTTTTTAATGAAATTCAATAAAGATTAATTATGAGTTATAATTAATTAAAATTAATTAGTTGGAA